>RJWT010033104.1:0-13952 GCA_004365215.1 Cuniculus paca
GAGTTGCTGACTTTCCTTTCACTTCCTGGGTCCCACATGGTCTCTCCAGTTCTTTATTTATGCTATTGGCAACAATCCTCAGGTGGGCCATCCACACCCAGCACCATGCTGATTCAGTTCAGCTGGGTGTTACAAGTGGACTATTAGTTAAAACACCACACACAGTGTCTAACTCCCTAGCTAGAAAGAGATTTCCTATCAAAATTCCAGCAAAAGCCAAAATGGATTTTACCTTTTGGGATTATGCCAAGTCTGCCTGACCTAATTAGCCAATAGGGGGATCCTGCTGCATGGTATAATGGAATACCTGATTTAAGAAAACCCTTCTTCCTTTACATATCAGAAAAGAGAGGAATTACTGGGTGTGGTGGTGCATGCCTGTAATCCCAGCATTGGGAGGCTGAGGCAGGAGGATCACTGTGAGTTTGAGGCCTGCCTGGGCTACATAATGAATTCAAAACCAGCCTTAACTACGTGGTGAGACCCTGTCTCAAAAATTAGAGCGACAGAGAGGGAGGGAGAAAGAGAAAGAGAGAAGTATTGCTTTGCATGTCTCGAACCAAAGGTTATAACAAGAACTCTACCTACATGAAATACTTCAAAAAAGTTAGATGGGAGTGACTACTGGATGGCCATCTTGCCTGAGAGCTGTAGCAGCTACATCTACACTAATGGAGGAAGCTACAAAGCTAACTTTAGGACAGAAACTAGAAATCCTGACCCCTCATCAGGTCAGAGTGATTCTTGAGACCAAAGGTTACTTGTGATTAGCAGAGAAATGGCTTGCTGAGTATTAGGACATGCTCCTAGACATCCCTGAGGTTATCATAAAAATTTGTGCCACTCTTAATCCTGCCCTTCTGATCCCTAAAGGCCCAGAAGTTAGCCAGTCTTGTGAACAAGTGATCTCCCAGACCTATGCAAGGAGACAGGACATGGGTGACCTGCCCCTCTAAGACCCTGAAGAGGGATTTACTGATGGAAGTAGCTTTGTCCAAGAAGGATATCAAAAGGCAGGTTATACAACAGTCAGTTCACTACAGGTCACTGAAGTGAAACCTCTTCCCCCAGGGAACTCTGCTTACAAGGTACAGCTAATAGCTTACTCAGGCATTGATATTAGGAAAAGGCAAAAAGCTAAATATCTATATAGATATCAAAAATGCTTTTCTGGTGCTACATGCCCATGAATCAATCTGAACAGAAAGAGCTTGCTCACTAATAAGCAATCATCTATAAAACAAAGCAGGGGCTGGGGATTTAGCTCAGTGGCCTAAGCGCCTGCCTGGCAAGTGCGAGGTCATGAGTTCAATCCCTGGTACCAAAAAACAAAACAAAACAAAACAAAACAAAACAAAACAGCAGGAAATTCTACAACTCTTGGGGTTGTCTATCTTCCCAAGCATGTTGCTGTCATTCATTACAAGGAATCCTGAAGAGACACATCTAAAGTCTCATTAGGGCTGGATGTGGCGGCACACACCTGTAATCCCAGCATTTGGGAGGCTGAGGCAGGAGGATCACTGTGAGTTTTTGGTCAGCCTGGACTACAAAGTGAGTTTAAGGCCAGCCTGAACTGCATAGTGAAACCCTGTCTTGAAAAGACAGAAAAAAAAAATCTCACTGGGAAATCAAAAGACTGACAGAGAGGCAAGAAGGGCCCGATAGCCCATGAAGACCCTAGCCTAATTCCCATTTCCTGAGGAACCATTCTGGTCTTTCCTCAAGGGATACAGTGACAAGCTATAAAAATCTTACATGGGAAATGATCGTTAGAATTTTCACAGGACTAAGAAGAAAGCTGCCCTCAGAACCTCTGAAAGACGTGAGGTTCCTCTTCGGAATTCACCACAGTTTAAATGAGCTCTGGGCTTGAGGCTCCTGTCTTTTATTAGATCCATTATGTGGGTAATCTTGCTAAGGCTGTGGCTCCCAGGTTCTCGATACTTTATCTAACACCCCTCTTTGCCATACTTTGTGCTCCTCAAGAAATGTGGAAATCTGACTTGTTTCTCATATTTGTTTCGACATCCCCAACATAATAGTCAAGTTACCTTCTTTCTCCCATCAAATAGGCAACTTGATGTTCACTAATTATTTTTGTTTTGTTGTTGTTGTTTTTGGTACTGGGAATTGAACTCACGACCTTGTGATTGCCAAGCAGGCACTTATCCTGCTGAGCTAAATCACCATATTCTTTTCTTATTGTCTTCTAGAAGTTTTTCTCTTCAACCAAGCCAGTGAACTACAACATCCCAAGGTAGTTGGAGAGCACATAACCCCAGTGGGTAATGTCTACAGCCCCTTCCAGCTAGAATAAGCTAGAGAAAACAGAGACCTCCATTCCCTTAGCATCCCATAAAAATTAGAGGACTATGTGTTCCTCAGGAAAATAAGACAGGAAGGTAGGACACGGCTAAAACTGGCTGGGAGGGGAGGCATGACAAGATCCAAGAATATGTATGGAGAGCACTTGCCAAAGCCCTGTGTGTGGAATTATCCTGAGAACTCAAGCAGGTTTTTGATAGGACCTGACATCAGCCTGAAAAGTGGGTGACACACAAAGGACAGTCTTGGGCCGGGGATACAGCTTATTGAAACAGTGCCTGCCTGGCAAGTGCAAGGTCTTGAGTTCAATTCCCAGGATCAAAATAATAATAATAATAATAATAATATAAAACAACAAAAAAGGACAGTGCACACTGAGTTTTGCCACTGTGTTCTCTCTCCGTGGTGGCCCACCCTCATGCTGTACGGTGTGCTTCTTTCCTACTTTTACTTGGCCAAAACTCACTGAACAGCTTGGGTTTTTTTCCCCTACCTTTAGCAAAACTTTGCTATTGTTGGTGCTTGTCTTAACCAATTCTTTGCTCAGGACAGAAAGAACCTAGAAACCACTTCCAGAGGGAGGCTCCAGAACCCCAAAACCTGGTAACACAATGTCTGGATAATGCTGGCCTCAGTTTCCCTGTCTTCAAAGAGGGGTTTCAAGGGCCCTGTGGTCTCTGAAAACCCTCAATCACAAGACTCTGGGGTCTCGAGAAGCCTACCAACCTGAGTGTGACCTGTCCAGGGGCCACAGAAGAATGTCACCCCACAGGATGTGTGATGAGGATCCAGATGTTGTGCCAACCCTGCTCTGCTTGGGCAGTCGCTTGCCCTCTCAGAGCCTCGTCTTGTCTTCCTGGTCCTTGTGCTACAGGGTCAGAGGGTGGAAACTCCGCCTGCAGAGGGTACCTGTCCACAGCTGGGTCTGAGAGGATCGGAAGCTGACGCAGGAATTTAACCCACCCTAAATGTAGAATGCTGGCAGATTTGCTTGATTCCCATCTCAGAATTTCAGGAGGTGTCTGGAAGAGCTCGGGAAGGGTTAGTAGCAGAGATCTTAGGACATGCTCAGGAGCTGGGGATCTTTATATATTTTTTTGCTTTTGTTTTTTGAGGCAGGGTCTTGCTATGTAGTGCAAGCTGGCCTTGAGCTTGCTTATATAGCCCAGGCTGGCCTCAAACTCACAGTGATCCTCTTGCCTCAGACTCCTGAGGGCTGGGATTACAGGCATGAGCCATCATACCTGGACTCTTTAAATGTTTTTGGCAGAGGAAGCCTGTGGTCTTGGGTGGGTGGGGATGGTCCCCATAGTAAGATAATGCCCCAGTTAAGGGAACTCTCATTTATAGGCATGGTCTACACACAGGTGAAAGACGACTAGTGTAGACCACAGGGGAGTGGCCCAGCCCAGGTGCAGGTGACAGAGAATCGCCCAGGCCTTCTGTGTTCTGGGAGAAGAGAGAAATAATTAAACGGGGCTTGTGTCTTGAAGTTGCAGTTTTCATTTCTAAAATTATGATCTTCCTTCTTTTCTTTTTTCTTTTTCATTCTGAGACAGGGGCTCTTTGAGTATGCTGCAGGCAGCAAGTAAGAGGTAGGACAGAAGAAATAAAAACTAGACAGAAGGGGCTGGGCTGTAGTTCAATGAGAAGGCTCTGGGTTCAACCTCCAGTAGCATGAAAAACAAAAACCAAAAAACTCTTGCATATAACATATAGCACACTATAAGTGTAACGTGTACAACATCTTTGTCCACGATTCTGGGCACAAAGCTCTGGGAGCCCTTGGGATTTCTTGAGCAATCTTAGTACCTTTTATCATTTAGGAGCCTTTTGACATAGTGAGTTCAAGGCCAGCCTGAATTACATAGCCAGACTCTGTCCCAAAAAAACAGATAGTCCCTCTGCTCAGTACTACCACCAAAATAAAAAGTTTCACAATTGTTCTGGGGCAGGAAAATCACCAGGAAAAGTCAGTCTGGACTATACAGTGAGTTCAAGGCCAGCCCGGACTACACAGTGAGACCCTGTCTCAGAAAAACAAAAATAAAATAGAAACAGAAACCAAAACAGAAAACCAAAACAGAAAGAAGGCGGATCACTGAGAGAATCGGAGCAGGCACCCAAAGTTTGCATCCCCAGTTATTTGAGCTCCAACATTTTGGGCTCCAAAGATTCATGTGAAGCCAGTAGAGTTAGAGGAACGAGCTCAGTGCAGGTGGTACAGGCTCTCTGCCTGGGACACAGGGCGCTAGCATTCCTTATGTGGCCCTCAACCCCAGTTCAGATGGTTGCCTGGGCAACGAGGTCAGCAGGGGTCCAGCAATCCCCACCACCTGGGACCCCATAGCCTCTGTCCATGCTGCCCAGCCAAGGTGAAGAGCTTTGGTCACAGGCCCAGTACTGTGCATGGAAGTGCATCTAGCTTAATATTCACCACAACTTGAAAACATATGCATCACTGAGCTGGGCATGGTGACACACACCTATAATCCTAGCACTCTGGGAGGGTGAGGCAGGAGGATCACAAGTTCAAGTCCCCTCCAGGAAACTTAGCAAGACCTGTTTCAAAATAAATAAAAAAAGGGTTAGGGGTGTAACTCAGTGTAAAGACACTGAATTCAATCCCTGAAACCAAAGAAGAAAGAAAGAAAAAAAAAAGAGAAAAAGATAGGCACCACTGTCCTATTTTACAGATGGAGAAACTGAGGCTCGGCTATGCTCTGGTACTTACCCAAGGTCCCTGATGAGTACAAAGGTTCTGGCTTAGACTCAGCCTGGGTCTGAATGTCTTCGAAGAAGCCAGCTGAAGAACACATGGGGGTGCCCCATCCTCAGTCAGGTGGCACTGTCCACATGTAATAATGTATCTGCTATCAAGATTGGCATCCAATGTACTGGGTCACCTTTTGGTCCAGGTTTCTGGACCACTTCCTGGCTCTGTGCGTGTTTGTGCATGTGTGTGTGCATTCAAAAGTTCACCTAGACAGGTCACCCCTCTCCCCCCTGTCTTGGGGCACAGCCCTGTCAGCCCTGAGCTGTGCCTGGTCCTGGCAGTGGGTTATCACCTGTACAGAACTCAGGGGCCTGCAGTAAGGGTGTTGGACTTGTGTCTTCTACCCACATTGCAGGCTGCCCCAGCACACCCGGTCGCCTCTGAGACATGGAGCCTGTCCCACTCTGGTTCAGGCCAGCCTCATGTGAGAAGAACCCCTTCCAAATTCTTATCAGGAAGTCACTGCTGGGACACTGTGGTCATTCCCCTCAAGAGAACAAGCAATCACTCTTGCTAAGTGGAAATGTTTTTAAGCCAAAACGCTGCTGCTCTGCATTTGCTAAAACTGGGTCAATATTTGGCTTCCCTGCCCAGGACAAATATCAGCGAGAAGAAAGCTTTGACAGCGCGGGTGTTCTGTGAACCTCGAACAGTCTATTCTGGGCTGTCCACGGGGGAAGAGACTGCTGTGTGAAAATGCTGTCTCTCACCTGTTCAGGAACAAGGGCTACATCTGTGGAAGGTGTTTCTGGAAGAAGAGAAGCAGTGCCACACAAACATGCAGCAAAAGAGACACTGCCCGTAGTGGGTGATTAATGTCCCAGAGCAAAGCTGTGGTTTCGCATCTGATGAGTTGTCGCCAAGTCGCAGTGCCCTGAACACTCCTGCGGAGTGCGGAGATTGCTGTCTTAGGAGGGCGGCTTGTGAGCCTATTTGGAGTTTACTCTCTCCAGATTTCAGGCAGCTCTGAGGTGGGGACTGAAGTCCCTAAGGGAGGGTACTGGCATCTACCCCACTCCAACTTGGGTGTCATGGAAAAGTCAGTTTGAGAGTGTGGGTCACAGACAGGTCCTGCATTCAGAGGCCCCATTGGGTTTCATGCACCTGGAAGGATTGGAGTCTTGACGTTCTTCAGACTTCTGTCTTTGAGTCGTTCTTTGTAAGTGAGCTCCAAGGGGTGCACCCCCTTCCTTACTGCCCTGGCCACTCCTAGCCTCCTGCTCCCAACCCTGTCCTGCAACACTGCTGCTCTCTGCTCACAGGCTCAAAAGGCACAGGTACTACCACGTCAAGTTAGGACAGGTGGCGACTGTTGTACCCTGGGCTGGCAGCAACACAGGGTATCTTGTGGGGTGTCTCCCACTCCCATCTAGGTACCTAGTGCATCCTGGCTGGGACCTTGGGGCATGCAGCAGGAATGTAGGCCTTTGGGAAGGGAAGAGGCCTGACTTTACTTCCTGGGGCTTCTGTAAGGTGGTTGGCAGGAGAGGCGTGGTAGTCTTTAGGTTCCCCTCTACCTACCTTGGTAGTCTGCCCTTGCTCTGCGAGCATCCCTGTGCTGGAAAAAGTGAGACATTAAATAGCAAATTGAAAAACCAAAAGCTGAGTGTGGTATGCAAACCTGTAATCCCAGCACTGGGGAAGCTGAGGCAGGAGGATCGCCAAAAGTTCAAGGCTGGTCTGGGTGACATACTGAGTTCAAGGCCAGCCTGATCCACATAAGAGACTCTGTCTCAAAACAAAACAAAACAAAACAACTTAAACTCTATAGGGCCAGGTGGGTGTGGTGGCACATGCAGCACTCAGGAGGCTGAGGCAGGGGGATCATTGCAAATTCAAAAACCAGCCTGGGCTACATGCTTGCAATCCCAGTACTTGGGAGGCTGAGGCCAGCCAGGGTTACATAGAGAGTTCCAAGCCAGCCTGAACTATGCACTGAAAGTGAGTCTGTGTTTCAAAAAACCAAACAATAGTCAAACAAACACCTATGACAGGTGGGGTGAGAGGCAGGGCTGAGAATAAAGGAACAAGGGACCCTGCAATTTATTTTTGTCCTGGACCCTGAATATCACACAGGCCATTCCACCTGCAGTGCAGTCTGGGGCTAGGCAGTTCTTGCTGGCTCTGAGCTCCACATCAGTGACTCATCTTTTTTTTTTTTCTTGACCAGGATTCGAACTCAGGACCTTGCACTTACCAGGCAGGTGGTGTGCTCTATCCCAGACCCCAGTGACATCATCCTGGAGTGGCCATGGTGCGAGTATTAATGGCACAGAAACTGGGCAACTGCAGCAAAACAGAGCTCTTCTTTTTAGGCCTGGTTGTTAAATATTTACCAGTACGCTGCGCGGAGAGCACTCGACATAAACTGGATCTCTCTCGGCCTTGCTGTTTTTAGAGGTGACACTGGGAAGGTGCACGTGTCTAGGGGAGCCTGGCGCTGTGGAGGGAAGGGCGGGTCAGAACAGAGCTTCCCAAAGGCCGGCACCAATCCAAACCATTCCACCACTGTCCCCGGAGGAGGAAGCAAGCCCGGACTCACAGAGACCATACACCCAGCCTGCTCAGCTCACGTCTGAACCCAAGTACCAGCTCTTCCACAGCCAGAGAAGGAGCCCTTTATTCATTTGTGTCTTATGAGACAAGGTCTCCCTATGTAGTGCAAGCAGGCCTCAAACTCATGAGGATCCTCTTGTCTCAGCCTCCCTGATGCTGGGTCTACACATGTGTCCCCACACCTGGCTTAAAGGGGTTCTTTAGAGCCATGTATTTCTTGTCCCTCTGCACAGCAATCAGCATGGAGTTTGAGCTTCAGGAACAAACTAGGGTGAGGGGGCTCAGAAGGAGCAGGCAGGAAGGGGGTGGAGAGCACCCGACAGTCCTGATGGGCACGTTTCCTCAGAATAGCCACAGCCTGGGGCAGAAGCCAGGCTGAATGACACAAAGCATTTCAGTGGGAAGTTAGCAGATCAGAAGCACAAATATTTACCAAGCACAGGCCCTCCCAGACATGCCAGCAGGGTTGGGGAGCAAGGGCAAGGGTCCAGGGCCTCCCTGTCCCAGGCCAGGGGATTCAGGGGAAGACAGAGGTCTTTCAAGGGTCCCCTCAGGCCCAGCCTCTTGGTCACCAAACACCTTCTGTGCCACAGCAGAACAGGGAGCAGGTCCCCACTTTACAGAGCAGGAAACTGAGGCTTACGGAGGAAAGTGCGCATCCTCTGAAGTCAGAGGGCCGGGAGTGGAAGGCAGGAGCCGAAGCCTAGCTTTCTACACCTGAAGTCTCTGGGGCTTCATGGGGTCTCTGCTGCCCCCACTCATGGGCTCCCCTAGACCGGTGGCTGCTGACATACCCCAAACCCACAGAGCTGATAGACTCCCCCAACCCTCACTTTCTCCAGCCCCCTTCTGTCCAGGGGCGACTCCCCCCTTTCCTCCAGTTCAGCCCGCTCAGGCCTGGCCCGTCCTGGATGCTCTCCTGTCCTGCTCCTGTCCTGTCCAGTAACAGGCGTCTGGGTCCTGGTTACAGCTGTCACCAACTCACTGGGTGACCTGGGCTCCCTCCCTGAGCCCAGCTCTCCTGTCTGTACCCAACTTGCCTGCCTCACCAGAAGGAAGGTCACAGCTACCGCCATCAACACAGAGGCAGCTTGGTCGTCCAGACCATTGTTACCCAGCCACACGGGGGTGCATCCCCTGGGGTGAGAGGCCTGAATCTGGACCAGCAGTGGGGTTGGGGGCTCACGTCAGGGGGCCGATGTGAGCATCCGCACTTTGCTGCCCCCCACCTGCCTGAGCAGGCCTGGGCAGAGGGCTGCCCTGAGGGCGCTGGTGACACAGCGAGGCAAGTCCCAGCAGTTCTGCCCTCCATCTCCAGGGCGTTCGATGGCAAACGCTCCACGCCCCCCCCCGCCAATTCGCAAAGGCCCCTAGGAACACTATTATTTTCCCCCAGGCAGATTTCTAGGGGTCCAGAGAAAGGCTCCCCCAGATGCCTAGACTCCCAGACAGTCATCCCAGGGCTTCCTGCAGAAACCTTGCTCCCCGCTCCCGCCTCCAGTGCACTTGAAGCACGCACAGCCGCTGCGAGAGGCCAGCCGATCCCAAGCAGAGGGGGCAGCGCGGGCACAGGAGCCCCGGGTGTGCTGTTTGGACGTCAACGTGCGCCGCTCAGGGGGTCTGGCGAACCCGAGGCTCAGGCCCTTCAGGGTCACTTTTGGCACCGCCACGGCGCAGATCTTACCACGACCGCTTAGCGAACAGGACCCACGCAAGCGGGTGCCTAGCGACCCCCGAGCGTCTGGGCGGCGAGAAAGCACTGGAAGCGCTGGGGGAGAGGCGGGGCAATGCCCTGCGGGGCGGGGCGCGGTCGGTGGGCGTGGTGGATGGTGGTTGGGGAGGGCGGGGCGCGCCCCTGGGGCAGGTGGGACGCGCAGCTCCCCTCTCCTCGCTGCAAACCGCGCGCCGGGTTGCATCACGGTCCCCGCGGTTGCCGCCCGCCCCTGGGTCCGAGGAGCAGCGCCGGCGAGGTGCCAGGCGAGCAGCCGTGCGAGTTTTCTCCGGATCCCAGGGGCTTTGTGTTCATCCCGAGGGCGAGTGGGGGGCTGGAGGGTGTTCCGCCGCGGACGCGTAGGAGGCGCGCTGGATTTCCCCACCGTTAGGACCCGCGCCTCCCCGCCGGCGGAGGAGATAGATGCAGCCAGGCCGGGGCCCAGACACGCTCAGGGCAGGATCTGGGCGTCCACACGCGGGGCAGTGACCTGGGGGCGGGGAGATGGGAGACAGCGCTGGCGTGGGCGGAGATGTCGGGTGGCCAGGGCGGGGGCTCTTGGGAACTGGGCGATTGTGTCTGGCAGCCGGGCGTAGTGCCCCACACCTGTGATCCCAACACTTGGGAAGCAGAGGCCAGGGGACCGCTGAGAGTTCCAGGCCAGCCTGGGCCACATAGTAAGTTCAAGGCCAGACTGAACTGTACAGTGAAACCCTGTCTCAAAAAATAAAAGAAATAAAGGCTTCCTACAAAAGCAATTCAGGGGAATGAGGATACCATAAACCCCTCTTGGGGGAAGTTTTGTGGCCCTGAAGAAGCTGGAAAGACCCCTTGTGACTGTGGAGACAAATATTTTCACAAACTTTTTCTTTCCCTTTGTGGTGCTGGGGATCAAACCCAGGGTCTCCTGCGTGCTGGGCAAGATGCCCAACTGCATCCCAGCTGGCCTGCATTCACCAGCTTTCTTATCTCCTGCTGTCTTCAGGCTTATTTGTCTTTTCTAAAGAAAACTATTTGTTTTTCCTATCAAAGCCTTTCTTCCCTGCACCTTTTACCTACTAAGTTAGGTGTCCAGTTCTGTGTGGGCCTTATCTTTAACTACTTAAGAAGCCAGCGTTTCCTTCTCTGCCTTCTGCGTGCAGGTGTGACCGTCGTCTTTGTCGGTTAGTCTACCTTGGTCAGTTTAATCTGCAGCCCCCAACAAAGGACGTGAGAGGAAAGAGGAAAAGTCTTTTCCTCCTCGGAGTGGCTGGCACACATTCACATGTACAGTGAGTGAAAAGCTACATGGGAAGGCCAGGGATATAGCTCAGTGGCATAAGTTCTGCCTCACAAGTACAACGTCCCGAGTTCAATTCCTGGTACCAAAAAAAAAAAAAAGCTCCATGGGATTTCAAACATGACAGAAAAGAATGCAAGAGCTGGGCGTGATGGCACACGCCTGTGATCCCAGCACTCAGGAGGCCGAAGCAGGGGAATTGCCATGAGTTTGAGGCCAGCCTGAACTACATAGCAAGATCCTGTCTCAAAAAACAAAAATAAAAAGAACATAAGATATCTATCACATTAATAATTTTGCATTTTCATCACTGTGCTGCAGTGGCAATATTTTTGGATAATTTGGGTTAAATTAAATGTTACTGAGATTAATTTCACTTCTTTTTTTAAAAGGAAAACTTTCTTAGAGTCTACTGGAAAATTTTAAGTAACATATGGGCTCATATTATATTTCTATTGGCTGGCGCTGCGAGATGTCAGCTGACCTTGTATCCTTGGGTTTGCTTTTGCCAAGCATCACCAGCAACGTCTCTGTTAGCTGAATGCCCCGTGTCCTGTCCTGGGCGGTGTGGGCAGCAGCGGGTGGAGGGAGGTGGCATGATGCCAAGCCTCAGGTTGCTGCTAAGCCCCTCTTGGCTCCAGTGTGGCCTGACTAGATCATCCTGCCCTGCCTCCGAGGAACAGGCAGGACAACAGAAGGCTGGGCCGAGGGTTCTGGGGCTGCCAGCGCTCTGGGAACTCAGGAAAGGAGCTTATGAGGCCCAGGATTCTGAAGACAGTGTGGCCCACGGCCAGGAACCATGGCTGGTTCTTGAGGAGCTGTTCCCATGGCCCGGACCACAGAGAAGCCTTTCACTCTCCCAGACCCAGGCCTGGCTACCCAAACCTCCCACTGATTCCTAGTGGCTGTAGGACCATCTGGCTGTGAGGGAACAGATCTGCAGCTCAGCCTTCCTAGCTGCCACCCCCCATTCTCCAGCCCCTGATCAATTAAATTTTGCAATAGGGGCTGGGGATTTAGCTCAGTGGCTCAAGTGCTTGCCCGGTAAGTGCAAGGTCATGAGTTCAATCCCTGGTACCAAAAAAAAAAAAAAGAAGTAAATTTTGCAATAATCATTCAGGGCTGCAGGCTGAGGTCTAGGAGAGAAAGCTATCTTGGGTTCCAGGAGAAAATATACACAAAGCAAATGACGAGCTTGTGCAGCCGGTGCTTCTGAGGAGCAGCCCACAGCTGGCAGTTTGGAGGGACATTCCTGGTCGGTGTGACCCAGGTTTAACCCATGCAGCTGATACGGAGGTGACAGCTTTACAGCCCTATAAAGCTAACCAGACCTGTGTGCAGTTAAACAGCCTTATCAAGCATTCCTTTTCCGCCTGCTGTAAGAACTCAAGGGGAACATCGGCTAACACCGCCCGTGTGCTAGCAGCAGGCTCCTACCCATTCATTTCATTTGGAACTAACTGCCCTGCAACGGCGCAGCAACTGTGGGTGTTACTATGTGCTGTTCACAGGTGGAGAGCCCCAGCCACCGAGTGGTCAAGGGAACCGGCCTAGTCACACAGCCAGAAAGGCAAAGCTGGGGTGCGAACCCAGGCATCCTGGCTATGGCGTCTCTCTCTCTCTCCTTTTTTTTTTTTTTTTTTTGTCTTTTTGAGGCAGGGTCTCACTATGCTGTTCAGGCTGGCCTTGAACTCACTTTGTAGCCCAGGCGGGCCTCGAACTTGAAGCCATCCATCCTCCTGCCTCAGCCTCCTGAGTGCCGGGATTACAGGCATTCACCACTACTCGCAGCCGCATGGCTTCTCTTGGTGCTGGAGGAACAAACCTGTTGTGTAGACGGGTGACCCAAGCACAGCTGGCTGGTGGGGAGTGGGGTGTGTGTTACTTGCCACGAGTCACCATGAAAGAACAAGCATTTCAGACTCAGGAGGAGAGAGGTCTCAGAGAAGATAAAAGCCCAAGAAGATGTCCATGTCCGTGAGCTGTGCCCTGCGTGGCTTGTAGCAGGCCAGGACACAGCTGATGGGCTTTTGGTTTTAGTTTTGCAGTACTAGCAGTTGAACCCAGGGCCTTTGAGTAGAACTACATCCCCAACCCTTTAGGAGTTTTATTTTGAGACAGTCTTGCTAAATTGCTAAATTGTCTGGGTGTGGTGGCGCATGCCTATAATCCCAGAACTCAGGAGGCTGAGGCAGAAGGATTGCTGTGAGTTTGAGGGCTGGTCTGGGCTACAAAGTGAGTTCAAGGGCAGTCTGAATTACATAGTGAGATCCTGTCTTGAAAAGACAAAAAATAAATAAATCACTAAGTTACTCAGTCTGGGCTTAAATTGGCGATCCTCCTGCCTCAGCCTCCTAAGTGCTGAAATTACAGGTATGCGCTACTACACCTGGCTCTTAATTTTAGAAGTTAAAGCAATCTAGAGGGCTTGTCCATTTATTTACTCATTCTTTCTACTGTTTATATTGACCTGCACTCCTTGGCTTCCTAATTGAGTCTCAGAACATACCTTTACATAGTTTATTTTTTGTTTATTTTGTTTTGTCTCAGACAAGGTCTTCTATGTAGTGCAGGCTGCCCTTGAACTCTTGGTAATCCTCCTGCCTCAGCCTCCCTGAGTGCTGCAGTTACAGGCATATGCCACCATCTTAGGCAGCTTTATTTTTAAGTTACAGATGAGGAAACTGAGGAGCAGGGGCAATGGGGACTCCATCCTGTCTGGTCTTCCAGTGAGGAGGGCTGAGGACCCTTCAGTGTACAGGAATGAGAGGACTGGGGTGGGCCATGGAGCCCCACCAGCAGAGCAGGGAGCCAGGGAGCTCGGAGCTAGGAGTGGGAAGCGGGTGGAGCCTCAACTGGTGAGGCTGGGTGCAGCACAGGGATGCACCCTGCAGGGGTCACCCACCAGGAGGTGTCAGGGCACAAAGTGCTGGGGCTGCCTGGGGAGGACCTCACACTCAAGGGTTGAGGGCGAAGGTCCACTGGGGGCGCTGGGCTGTCACCCACAGGGGCGGCTGACCAAGGGGAGGACCAGTGAGGTCCCAGGGTCCCTGCAGCCTTCAGAGGTGAGAAAATGGGGCAGCCCTGCCTGTCCAGGCCTGAGGTCACAGAGGTCGGTTGATGTAGGCAGGAGGCAAAGCAGAAGAACTGGAGATAAATCTAAACTCCAGAGCAGGGTCCCAGGGCCAGGGCCAGGGCCAGGGCTGTGGCGGGACCAAACTGGGTATAGGGTGGCATCTGCCCGCATCTGCTTCAGGACTGAAGTTCTCCAAGGTTACGATGCCTTTTTCCTTTCTAGGAAA
>RJWT010033105.1:0-13985 GCA_004365215.1 Cuniculus paca
TTTACTATGATTTTATGTTTCATTATCTCACTGTATTTGTTCTATTTCTTTTTCAGACCTGTATAAGGAAAAAGATTTATAAATTCTTTTCTTCTCATTTTTTACTCTCTGGACCTTAATTCAATGTTTTGTTTTAACAGTCTTTTAACATCCTGCAAGGACTGCAAAGGCATTCAAAACACTGACTTTTGCTAAAAGATAGAATTTTTCAGTATGAGTAAATATTGTAGGACTCTTACTTTAAAATCTGATCATGGTGATTAAACCAACTTCTGACTCTGAAGCATCGTATTATTCAAAAATTTCCAATTCTAGGCCAAATAAGACTCAGATAAGCTCCTGTGAGTGACAGTAACATGCTAAAATTCACAGCTGCCAACCTCAATCTCAGATCAGATTCAGCAACACAAAATGAACCTGCACAATGATTCTCAGTCCTAGAGTGCATTCAGTTTTGCAGGTCTTCTCTTCCATAAACACAGAGGATGCTGAGGGCCATTATAAAGGAAATGACAATTATGCCACTTACTGAAGAGCCAGAGGATGAAAAGCAGTATGAATAAGTCTCCCCTCCCAGACACTGCCAAAGTAACTGTTCATGTCAGGTTCCTTATGTAAAGATTGATCGCAGAGTTAACTTTGTGCACATAGTATTGATTTGGGGCAGAAAGAAGCCAAGTAATACTAAAATAATGTAAGAATGAGGAATACATGCAGATGTACATATGCAGCAGGCCACTTGTTAAGCTAGATCTGAACCAATGCATACAAGTAGGTCATTGAAAGTCAGTGCAAACCAGGGCAGCTCCCCAGGCAGGAAACATTAACCTGCTGGAGGAATCTTGCAGACAAGTGATACATTTTAGCCTAGCAACTATGTATTTTATTTATGGGTTGATATAACCACAGAGATATGTATGGAGAGGACTGCATATCATATGCATGCTTGAACATCCTCCAGAATACAGACAGGGAGAGAAACTTATACCTACACATTCTTTAATTTAAGCCCCCCACCCCACTAACAAATAAAAGAGAAGGCGGAGCTCTCTAGTTACAGCTCTAGCGCCCCAGTGTAAGTAGTTTCTTCTCTTATGTCCCCCAGCAGATACAGCATTAAGCAATCCCAGGTTCCTGCCTCAGTTAACCCTACCCGCTCAGAACCAGAGCAAGGCCATCAAGGCATAGAAGAATAAAAGGTCTCACGTGTGCCACCTGATCCCAAAGAGTCTTGCATTTTGGAAGAGAACATGAAGAGGCAGGTTTTTCTTGCTACTCATCTGCTTAAGTGTGAGCCAATCTTAGGAGGAAAATGTTAAAGACACATAATATGAGTGGAGAATAACCTTTAAGATCACCAAATCCACACACATTTTACAGTTCTAACATTTTCCCGACTGCTCAATAGAGCTGCTCAATAGACACAGGAAAGTAGGGGGTCTTGTTGTGCCCAGAAGTGGTAAAAAGAATGTGGAACCTCAGTTCATAAATTTGATTCTTTCCATGATTCTGTTCGCAAACCGAGTTGGATCAGAATCTAACCAAATTCGATGACTGAGTTCAGTGTTGACCTTATGGGGAAATTGGATTCTGTTCTCATTCAGCTCAGTTTTGCAACTAGAATCATGGAGAGAATTGAGTTCATGAACTGAGGCACCCACTGTAAATGGGCTCTGAAACCAGGTCAGGCTGGGTTCCAATCTCGGGTGTACAAACTGAGGCAAGCTTTCTAACTGCTTGACTGTTCACTCATCTGTATGATGGAAATAGTAAAATCCTCCCACTGTCTTCTCAGACCAAAAGTGCTTCATGATTCACTTGGTGGTAAATTTGGCTAGCACTAGACTTACCTGGAGGTAAAACAGGAGCTGAAGGAATGTGAGGCCGTACTTCATTGGGATTCGTCCCTTGGCAGCTGAGTTCCTTGCCAGGGTGCCTCGGAGGGGCTTCTAAGCCAAAAGTGGGGCCTCTGACTCTGGATTCTCTCTGCTCAGTGAAGAGCCTTCTGCTGGCTCTGCATTTCCAGGTTCACATCTCCCCTGTTCCACTTGAAGCAGCAGGTTAGGCCAGAGAGACCCCAGAGACGATGCTTCCTTGCAGATAAAGGCAGGCGCAGAGCCCCTCAAAGCTGAGGCTAGGATAAGAGTCTCTCCAGTTGGATTCTGAAAGCTCATGTTGGCTCGACCACAGTGTTTTTCTGGGGCATTTCCTGATTTTTTTCTTTCCTTTTCTAAACCAGAAAAGGGGCATCATAAAAGGAAGAGACTGAGCTATCACTTAGTGGAATTTGTCAGCCCATAAAATATCATTAATTTTAAAGAAGAAGTAGTATCTGAGAACAACTAAAAAACAAACAAACAAACAGCTACATGACACTGCAAAAATCCTTCAAGACAGACTTTTTAAAAACCTGCTCCAAGAGAGCTGTATTTAACTTCTGATTGTCATCTTTTTCTTGCATTCCTGGATAGTTTTAAATTGGGATTCTCCTTTTCTCTACTGCTATCTAAACCTCAGCAACTGTATCTTCTTTTTTTCTGAAGCCCCAGATCGCTCCCTTCAGGTGTGTGGAGAGAATACCTGGCTTTGGCACATGATCAGGCCAACCTCCCCAGTGGTCGGAGCAAGAAGTATGATGGGAGGGAACAGCAGGTTCAGAATAAACCCTGACCTCAGGCCCTCTGCCGCTCCACCACGCTTCTCTGAGGACAGATGGGTTTTAATCAGCAGCAAACATCCAAGGCAAAAGCCACTGGATGAGGCTAAGTCATCAGATTTAGCACTTTGGTGAGCGGAGATAGACAGCAAATCCTGTGGGAATGGACACTGGGAAAGTGGGAGTGGAACCCAGGAGGGAGTTGCTCAAAGGTAGGGTGACAAGAACGGGCTTGCGAAGAGCGGGCTTCACCCACCTCACTGCTCCCTGAGTTGTTTTCAGGCAAGTCAGAATCCTCCCTGCTCCTCAGTCATTTGCACTTCTGGCCTGGCAGACTTATGTGACTTTTTCTAACCCTGAGATCTTCTGCCCTCAGTTGAATGCGTGACATTCTATTCCACATGCAGCGAACATTTTCTGAATGTCAGTTGTGTGCCAGCCGTGAGGTAGGTACTAGAAGGGGATTAAAAAAAAAAAAGCACAACCCCATTTTTGAAAGACACAAAAATTTCGCTTTCAACTACCCAGGCAGTGATAGAGAACCCTTTAGCGCATTCAGTGACACGAACAGCCTGCTGTGGCACGCATGCCATAGGTCCGCTCCCACTGACCTAGCGATTGGTACCTTAACAACATGGAAGAACACTGATTCTCAAAGTAGGTTCCATGGAATGTGAAGTCTGTCAGATGGGAAAGTGTAAGGAACAGGTGCCTTTAAAAAAGACTGCTTACTCAATGCTGTTTAGAAAGGCCTTAGCAATGAAAAAATATGCTTGGTCTGTGACTCGTTTGGGCCCAGAATCCATCTGTCATGTAAGTTACATCTGTTATCGTCGTTTCCAACATACAGCATACTTTGGGGGCTACCCCTCTGCGTAACTTCAGCCAGGTGTCTGGAAGTCAGAAGTGGAGGGATGTTACATGGAAGCAACCTGGTTCATCCATTCTCTCTGCTGTGTGTGATGGCTAAGGGTTTCATTGAAGGGGAAGAAAAATCTGTTGGCAGTGACTCAAGACACATTGTTTCATATCCGACCCTGGAGTCTAAGATCACATCATCAGAATCCTATTTGTTCCTGCCACATTCATGCTTTGGCTCATTTATATAACAAATATGCGTTGAGTACCTGTTATGGAAGCAACTGCATTGAAAACAGATTACATCCTGTCATCAAGAAACTTGCAGCCTTCCAAGTAGAGCTGGGAAAGTTCTGGCCAGTTGCTCATAATTCAAAGAGTCATAAATACTATGATTAAGGGACCATAACCCTGGTTTTCCAAAGCAGTTACATTTTATACCCATTGTCCTGTATGATATGTACAAGTGACCCATTTCTCCCTTGTAAGTGTCCTACTTTTGACAATACATTTCAGGGTCCCTCTGGTTATAATGGATACAGGCATTAGACAACCAGAGAAAAGAGGTTCAAGACAAGCTTCTCAGAGAATTTGATACTTCAATTGAGTTCCGGTAGCCAGGAATAGTAGTAAAGTCTGTACACAAGTATAACAAATAGCAAGCAAAGAGAATGAGTGAAAAGCAAGTTTCAGCAATGCATTTACTTTGGAGAAGACAGATTTCAGAGACCAGTTGCATAAGGCTAAGTAGTTGAGGTGCCTGTTTTCTAAGAGCCTTGAGAAGACTGTCATGGAATTATAAACAGAGAAGTCCCATGATTTTATTAGCTTTGCAGATGAACCTCTCTGACAGTGAGTTGAGCCAATCAACAGAGCCGCTAGTCCAAGGAGAAGACCATATTACCTCTCCAAAGGGTGGGAGAGATGGCATCTAGGTGGCAGCAGTAGCTGTGGATTGGACAGAATGGATGGGTTGGTGATGGATGGGTGGATGGATGGAAGGATGGATGGATGGATGAGGGACAGACAGACACATGGGTATAAGGATGGATGGAGGACTCTCTGGGAGGTATAATAGACAGATTTTGTGATTGACTGCCTATGATGGGGAAGAGAAAAGAAAGTATTAAAGGTCAGGCCCATGGTTGAGCCTGCAAGTGAATAGCAACTTTCAGTGAGACAGGAAGTACAGAGGGTGAAACAGGCCTGGAGAAGGGAAACAGCAGCTTGGGACAGAATCAGTAGGAAGGGACTTTGCTGTGTCTCTGAAGAGTTCTTGGTCTTTTGTAGAGCTTCCGTGTTGGAAGAATAAAGACAAAAGGACATGTTAAAAAAAAGATTCAGAAGCATTCTCGAAACTAAATGAAACAAAAAGCCAAGTCAAAGTGTAGCAGAGCAACCTTGTTACTGGCACAATGAATCACAGGCTACCATTGTTTAGAGGCAGTGAATTCGGCCTCCAACACCAAGCTGCTCTGTTCAGTATCACAACGGAGTGGGTGTAGACAAGGCCCTACATACAGCCTTCCCACTAACCCTGAGCATGAGCCCTTGGCATCCAGTGTTTGCTATCACTGACAGCCCAGCCAGAGACTTCCAGGTATCACATGATGTCAGTCACTTCTCAGGCAGAGGAAAGTTTAAAACTAGCGGTGGATGATCTGGAAGCCATTCACCAGCCCCTGGCGTCATCCACCAGCCACATCCAATTACTTGCCACAGCCTCCCTGAGTACCAAACATCCCTGGGCCCATCGAACCCATGGGGAAAGGTCTGGGGCAATGGAATTTGTTTTGTTTTTGATCAGAGGAGATCAGAGCTTTTATTTATCACAGTAACCATTGAAACTTCCAAGGTTATTTGAAGTCTAATTGATGATTGTCCAATCATTCTTGGCTTCAGGTTCTGGGCTTCCAAGTATACTAACATTATTCACCTTGGTCAAAGTTTAAGAAATTAAATAAAGAGTCCACATGTCTGTAGGGATCCTACACTTTCCACATAAAGAACAAGAAAGATTACTTTGTGAAATTTCTCCATCCATTGGGCTCTGTCAGGCAGATGGTGCCATAGCAGAGGATATTCCGTCTATAGCAATCATGAAACAATCTCACCTAAAACTACTAGGTCAGTGACAGACTGAGTCCAGTGTCTAGAATCTGAGCTCTATGAAGATGTATTATTTGCCCCCTAAAGGCTACATGTTGTAGTCCAGAGGGCCAACCTTTGCATACGAAGCAAGAATTTCTTTCATAATTTGAGATCCAAAGTCAAGGTGAATCTTTTAAAGAGAGCTTAGAAAGAACTCTTGGTTCTGAAAATGCAAACTGAACCAGAACAATATACTTACTTTTTACTTAACAGTGTCAAGAAACCTACAGGCATTTGGATTTTATAAAGTGTGATGTGTTCTTTGATTTTTGCTGTAATGGGAACCCAGGCTTAGCTCTTTTTTCCCATGCTCTTTCTGTGTATAGCTGGAATTACAATCATCATAATCAAGCATTTAAGCAAACAAAAATAATCATTTGAAAGCTATTTTCCATAAGCTCTTTAGTTCCCAATTCACTACAATTCTGTTCAGAAGGAAATGTTCCATTTTTGCCTATTGTACTACTGTCAGCAGTAGAAGCAATGACCAGTTCTCTACATATAAAATTAATTTCATTTCAGCTTTTCTGAATAAAAACAAATCAATCAAAATCTCAACGCTTTTTTTTCCAGGAAGACACTTTTTTTGGTACAAACCAGAATCTACCGCAGAACACCATCCTAGTTATACTTAAAACTAACCAGCTGGTATAATTTTGAGCCCTTCCTGAAAAATCAAATAGCTTAACTCTGGAAAATTTTTTAATCTTTAAAGTACCCTTTGGAGTCCATTTTAGATGAACACTTCCCTTAACTCAGGCTATTTCTAATTAAAGTGCAAAGGTCTTTAGGTACAATGATTCTATAAACCAACTCACGATTATTCTATTACCACTGAAGAATAAGGTGCTGAGCAGAAAATGGGAAAATGACTTACTGCCTGCATGAATAGCAGAGTTGGGAATTTTTCCAAACCCTAAGGAAATAGTTATATAGTCAGGTCCCTTGTTGTGTGAGCAAAAACAGAAAATTTTCGAGGATAACTCAGAACAACAAGCAATCTGCTCTAGGTTCCCCTTTCAACATTAGTAACCTGTGAATCACAAAAATTAGCCATATACATACCAAAAAAAAAATCACAAAAGACATTTACAATGGCAGCTCTGGGAGAGAAGCTCCAGAGTATAAGGAAGGGGTAAAAGAATTTTGATTTATTTTTCCCTTCTGTTATAGTACCCTTTCACGTCTCCCTGTATCAATATATTGTTTGAGTCATCAAATAAATCAGAATTTTCTTTACTAGCATGCTTCTAAATTCACAAAGCATATATATGAATCGACCAAGCCAAAGATCAAGCACAAAATAGGAAATGTTACCAATCTTGCCACCTCCTCCCAGTCAATGCTGACTATAGATCTAGAGCTGCCTCGCCGGCCGGGCATTTTTGAGTCTCCCTTGCTTACCAGCAATTAGCCCCATTCCACACCAGCCCTAGTGCTAGGACAGAGAAGGTCCTGAGACGTGGGGAAATTTGCTGATGCATACTTCATGAGGTCCAGAAATAGGAGAGCCTCATTTTGCTTTAAGATGTCTAATGGTGTGGACTATGATGGCCCAGAGGTCACTTGTATTGGCACCAGCTTCACAGTCTGCTAAACATTCAGAATATTCTTCCAAAAGTTCAGAATTAATCTGAGTTATTGCTTCTGGGGGAGACACCAGAGGATGCCATGTTGATTGTCATCTGCAATCATTGAGATCTGCTGTGATTATTTTGCAGATACATTTAGATCCAGAGCTGTGTCCCATAACTGGAAAGAAGCAATGGAAAAAAATATCACTCCATAGCACCAAACAAAGGCAGTGCTAGCCTGCATAAGAATACTGTAAAACCTCAGCTGACCTAAGGGGGGCTAGAAGGGATGTCATCAGGCAGGAAACATGAGTGCTCTGCAGGGACCAGTGATCTGTGGGGACCTCTCGTACTGAGAACAACTCAGACACAAATGTCAAATTTCAAAAAGTCAGATTTACTGTAAGGGCTCTGAATAGCATCAGGCTTCTATGGTCTTTCAGATGCCAACTGCAGAAGCCCTGGACTACTTGCTTGGTGTGCTCCAAAATCTCAGAAATGTCACAGAGCTTCTGTGTCCACCAGCACTATATGATGGGCCCAGCACCTCACCACAGCTCTCAGGCAAGTCCTGGGGCATTGACTGAGCCTTGCCTACCCCCCCCCACCTCCCCGCCTCCACAGCACACAAACACCCTCCTTCGAAAGCACTCTTAAAATCAGCAACAGAAGAAAAGAAGCTCACTTAGAAGAAAATAATAACCAACATTCAGTTAGCAGATGGCATATGGAATATGAAATTCCCCAGTTTCTAAAATCATCAGCTTGTGAATGACCTTGACCTCTTTTTTGCTGGTTGAAAGAGAAGAGATCTTTTAGCTCTGGGTGCATTACTAACTCCGAAATTCCAGCTACTCTTGGGTTCTGCTTACAAACCATGTCTTGTATTTCCTCAATTGTTTAATTCCTAACATGCTGAAAACACCAGTTTGGGAATAAAACCTCAAAACTTTAATAGAGAGAAAGAAAGAGGTTGAGAGAGTCCGGTTCGTCTTGTAGGGTCCTCTCCTTCTCCTCTTTGCCCTGCAAGATCTAGAGTCAGACAAGGCAAAAATGTTAAAACACCCTTCTTTGCAAATAGAAGTCTACAGTACACTCCACCTCTCCTCCCCCGATGGAAAATCTTTTCATGTTAAATCGTGGCTGGTCCCGATCCCCATCCAACATCCATGAACCGTGCCACAAACTCGAACTTACTTTCACCTATTGGTGGATAACTTTAGGCGTGAATGATGTGTCAGTGAACAGAGCAAAGTGGTGGGAGGCAGCTCTAGTGACTCTGAGACGAAGGAAGGGATCAAGAGTGATTTTCAGGGGAGCTGGCCTATGAACAGCAGTCAGTTCACATCCTGAACCTCCACTTCCTAGCTACATAGCCACAAACTGGTTGATATGCCTCCCCATGCCTCAATTTCCTCACCCTTAAAATGGGGATAGTAATCAAGCTATGTCCTAGAATTTGAGGAGATAATTCATGCAAAATGCTTGGCACAGAGTTTTCCACATACTTCATGTTTAATAAATGCTAGACACCATTCATGTTGCAATTCTGAACTAAATGGTCAGACAAGTATGAGCTGGCTGCTTTTGTTTCTAACTTAAATCAGAAGTTGAATGATACTGCAGAGAACTAGGGGACAAGAACAGCAGGAAACTCATTTATAGCATGGAAGGGGCTGTTGATATCAGCCCTATTCATGGATAATCAATAGGAATCTCAAAGGTATTTGAAACTTCATGTAGATCCAAAGGCATCAGCTGTCTGCATCATGCATTGGGTCAGCAGAAAGTTTTGCTGAGCTTGGCAGATGCCATGAATGATCCGTGAGGAGCATCAGCTTAAGAGCCAAGGCCCTCCCACCACTGCAGAGTGGCCCTACAGGCATCAAGGTTTTTTTGTTTTTTTTTTTTAAGAAATATTTAAATTTTTAGGAAATTATTTAGACACCAGGGTCCTATTAAATAGAGGTGGAAATCTCATAAGATCCAGTTTTCCTTATCAAATTCCAACTTCCCCATACCCCAGGTTGAGCCAGATATATCTACAATGTGATCACATTTCTGAGCAACGGCCAATACTTCCTACCCTTGACCACTGCTGAGTAGTAGAGGGAATAAATGAGGGGAAATCTCCATCCTTCTGGAATATTTCCATAGGAATTCTACCTGAAGGTCACAATCATCTCAGCCTTCTGGTTCCTGAGGTGCTTTCAAACTGGGTTTCAAAAACAGGCCAAGAGCTAAATCCTACTGAAATTTCTGGAGCTGACATTAAATGAATCTTCTTTCCCAGAACTCCTGGCTACAGTTGGATATTAACAAGGAGAAAAGAACAATTATCATTTGGGACTCCAAGTGCCACTTCGTGTCACTTTAAAGAATGAATAGACTTCTAGATCCACTCAGCTGTCTACTCACAATTACAAAGCAATGGTAAATAATCCTGGCAAATGGAAGGTTTGATTTAGGAAAGTGAAACTGTGTAACGATTCAGTGCTTTCTCTTCCTTTTCTATGGCAACACAAGCAGGATAGCTCCTGCCACTGGTTTGGCATTAATCCAGATCTGTACCTTACAATAAAAGATCCTAGAACTGTTTATTAAAGTGAACATGAAAATACCCAAAACGAACCCCCCAGAACATATCTTATTATTTTTACAAGGCAAGAATACTCATATCATGAGTCATGGTTTAATTTTCTCTCTAGTCATTTTATTTAGGCAAAGGATCATATTTGGTCACGCCAACAAAAGTTTTGAGTGGCTTTAGTAGGAAGTGCATCTTTCCATTTTCTCAGAACTCTGGTTTCCAAGTTGTCATCTGAGTTCTGTCCTTGGGAAGATGTGTTGATGAGGTAGACTCAAGGCAAGACTTTCTTTCCCTCCACACCTGTAATTCACTCAGGTGGGCAGAGGCGGGTACTGTAAGCACTCTGAAAGAGGTCTAGACCCAAAGCACTGAGGACTTTGATCTTGGGCCTAAAAGCATCTTATCCAAACACATATTCATTTAATCTTGCAATTCAAGCGTGAAGGAGCCTTCCAAAGTGGCTTGAAAGGACCGAAGGGACAAGCCTGCAGCTTTTGGGGGATACACGCAGGTGTACCCAAGGAGCCAGTTATCTGTGATACCCAGCCTCAAGAGAAAAGCTTTGCCTTGCCAGGAGCAGGAGGAGCGAAGCAAGGCCTGCCTGGTGCAGGGGTGCCAGGGTTTTGTGTGTAGCGCAAGGTAAGGGCAGGTGAGCACTGCATAGGGAAATCCTGACAGGCTGAAATCCATGGCTACTCTGTGTCCCGCCTTCCCTTCCTGTCACCAGTAACACCCTGCTCACCTCTAATGTCCCCAACTAGTGTTATTTCCCATGACTTGATTACATACCAAGGAAATCCAAAAGAAGGGGCAAGTTTCAAGTAATAACCTTCCCCAAAGAACTTGTATATTAACAGAAAACCCTAAATCCCTTTCAAGTAAATTCACTTCAACAAACCTCATGTGAAAGGGCTTATTTCTTCCTACAGAGCATTAAGCACTTGTGGACCCAGAGAAATGAGACGACGTTCCTCCCTCAGGAACTCACAGTCTCATAGGAGAAGGGACAGATAGTCAAATGATTGTGGTATAATAAACATAATCAAAAAGATCCGAGTGAAGACTTGTGGGAACCCTAGTAAAGAAATCTTCTAGTTGGGGTGAAGAACAGTAACAAAGAAGTACTGTTTGAATAGGGTCATTTATCTATCAGGATTATTCTAGCTGCATATGACACAAAAATCCAAATAACTATGAATTGATCAAAATAGAAATATTTAGTCTCAGTAAAAGTCTGGAACTAGATACCTTTGAGTGGTAATTAAATTCTGTGTTGTAATCAGTATTCCCATAGTCTTATCTTTCTTCTCTGTTATTATGATATAGATTCTATAATCAGGTTTACCTCTTGAACTCAAAATGGCTGCTGGAATTCAAGACAGCTCATTCAAGCTCTAGGCAGGCAGGAAGAAAGGACAAAATTGATATTCTGTTTAACACGCTACAAATTCTACCTAACAACTTCTTCCATTTCATTGATCACTTAATCTGCTGAAGAGATAGAACACCTTAACAGGTTAGGGCTTTTATCAGAAGAAGGGAAGGGAGACTAGACATTGGGTAGGCAAATATAAGTCTACCCCACAAGCTTCAAAGAATAAATGGGCCATCTCACCTGGTGAGAAAGCAGTACCCAGCATACACCCCGAAGGGGACCCTGAAAATTCTATCCATAAGGGGGAAATGGAGCATTTTGTAACTTTTATTTCAGAAGGAATGAGAAAATGTCTGGTTAAGCTTGCAAATTATGACAGGACTAAAGAGGGAAACCCAAATGCCATTTTCCACTCCATCATGAGTACAGCCGTGCCGTATGGTGCCCCCCTCCCACTCCAGTCACTTCAGATGCTGCTGTTGGATTTTTAAAGAATGGAGAGACTAAAATCAGGAAGGGAGGGATCTGAGCCCCTTATTTCCATACCCAACATTCACAGCAAACCTTCCAGAAGATTCCTTGGTTTCAACCCTCACCCTCACTGAAATAGGCCGGCAAGCTGCTACATAAGCAGCCCTCCCCAGCCAATTCTGAGGTTTTAGCCAAGGAAGGCTCCCACCTGTGTACCAGCCCCTCTGTGATGCAGCACAGGCTCTGTTAAAATAGAGACTTGCTTTGGTGACCCTGTAAAAAGGGAGAAGGGAACTTCTCAGAAAGACAAAGTAAGGAAGGACATGAAGGAGAGGTATGGAAAGATAAAAGTCTGTTACGTACCTGGGGGGTGTGAAGAACTGTGACTATAACTTTGTCTTCCTAGGTGAGTAGGTTCCCTAATCAATGGTTATTGCCATCCATAGGAATCCTTTACTTGGGTAGAAATATGTAGCATTCCAAGATGAAAAAGCCAAAAGAGAACAGCTCTGGCTCAAGATGCAGGCAGAAGAAGAACACTGTAAGAGTTACAACATGATACTGAGTTACAAGTCCTAGGACAATGGTAAATAAAATACCAGTAGAACTTCAGAGGCACAGAAGTTATAGAAGAGCTGTATCTGAGGGGATTTAGGGCTATTTAAGTGGAAAGAACAGCACATGCAAGAGACACAGTGAAACAAAATGTAACATGGAAATTGGACTTCGTTTTCATTTATCATAAACTAAGACTTGGGAAAGAATGGGGAGTAAGTCTAGAAGGCATCAGGGTGGTGGGAGGAGGGTGCACCTCACAAAGACACAGCCAAGATAGAGGCCACTGGGCTCATCACTGGACAGTACAATCGCAGCCACCATGCCTTTGTGTGCCAACTTCTTTTCATAGTCAGCAAGATCCACTTGTAATCTGGATTCTCAATGTACACAGGCCTATTGTTAGGGCGCAGGATACATCAGTCCTGAATCTGGATCCATATAGATGTAAACAGAAGGCTCTTACAGAGTAAATCCACTGTTCCATTTTGTAATTAGACCCTGGTGCTTCCTCTGTTAACGAAATTGCAAGAAAATTCACACTGGTCACAAAACCTATGCTCCTCAAGTCGTTTAATCCTAGAGAGTTAGAGTGGGAGGGAAAACCATGCAATTACGTGCTCTCCTCTTCCAGGTAGCTCTGTCTCTATTTGGAGCTGTGTACATCACAGTTGCTTTGAAGAAATGATTTGCATGTTGTATGTGATGACCTTTAATGAGTCATTTCAAAAGCTCAGAACCAGCCATTTTAATATGAAGTAAAAAAGAATTCTATACAGGATGAGGACACCTAACCTGAAAATCCAAAATTCAAAATGCTCTAAAATCTGAAATTTTTGAACCACCAACACTATGGCACAAGTAGAAATTCCACATCTGACTTCATAGAGTGGATCACAGTCAGACCTCAGGTTCGCTGAAAACATGGCATTGTCCAGGCTGTTGGATACAGTACCTATAAAACATAAATGTATTTTGTGTTTAGGCTTGGATCTATCATCTCACTAAGTTACATATAAATACTGTATTCAAAAATTTTTATAATACTGAAATCCAGAATACCCCGGTTCTGAGCATTTCAGAAAAGGAATATTTAGTCTATCTTAGTCAGAATAGGGCAGATTACACCAAGGTAACAAACATTTGCAAAACCTCAGTGTTCACCAAGTAGAGTGGTATTCCCCTCTTACACAAAGGCTGCTAAGGATAAGGGAGACTCTCTAGAGCAGCCGTCTTCCTCGTGGTAATTCAAGCACCTGACATTGACCTGCGTCTCCACTGTTTCAGCCCGAGGCCTTCTTGGTCACTGTAGGGGAACAGCCAGCTGCAGTGTCACCTGCTGGCTTCTTGTGTTTCCATGAAGAAGTGATGCTAGTCATTCATGACTGTAGCACATTGGCCAGAATTAGTCACATACGCTCACCTACCTCAATATTGGCAAGGCACCTGCCCCAGGCACCTAAAAGGTGAGGAGATTTGAACACCAGTAAACATTAGCCAGCAATGTTGACAAGGAACAGAATAAAAGACAGAGGGAACAGAACAGAATGGAACAGAACAGAACAGAATAATTCCAAGTGCATCACGAAGAAATTTTAGTTTTACTTATGTTTGGTTAGGTAGATATTGAGTCATGTACTGAGTAAAATGTAAAATGTATCTGTAGGTTGGGGCTGGAGATGAAAAACACTTTGAAACTGACTGCATCTGAGAAAAACAAAATGTGCCTGGAGAGAAGATATTATTTATGACATA
>RJWT010033106.1:0-13984 GCA_004365215.1 Cuniculus paca
TCAGCTCGAGTGAGTCAGTATAGTTTGGGGAGTGGAAGACTCACCTGAGGATTGTTGTTGGAACAGCATAAGGGAACAGGAGGGGAGGATTTCATATAGTTGATTTTCATATAGTTGATTTTACTGGAGAAGCTGCTTTTTGGTAGTTTTTCTTCTAAGGAGCTTTGGCTGTTTTCTTTCTTCAGGAGAGCTTCAATCCTTGTTGTCATCTTAGATGTCATCTCCTGACTTCAGTGCTGATCTCTCAGCCTTCTAGCATAGATCCTTCACCCTGTTTGTGCAGACTTTCTAGCTTCCACCACTGGCCTTTAGGCCTTTCCAGTGAAGATCCTTGATATGGACTTGCACAGGACATTTCCGTGGGCTCCAAGCTCTTGACTGGATCATTTGGGTCTCCAGTATACAGACAGACGTTTTGCACTCTTCTACATCTGACTCTAGTAAGCACTGACTAATACACTCCTGTAAATGAGACGAGTCTCTTTCAAATACATATTTAACTTCTCAAGTACTCCCAAAATAAGTGGGCAACTCATTCTGGTCTTGGGAGCAGGGAGACAAGTTTCTTTACAAAGGATAAAGCAGCACAAGGAATTTCCCTTAAGATGGTTAGAATCTGGGGCTAGGGATGTAGCTTAGTGGTAGACAATTGCCAGGCATGTGTAAAGCCTTTGCTTCAATCCCTAGTACCACAAAAAACAAAAGCAAATACCCACAGTGTGAAAACTCCCAAACAAAACTGCTAGAATTTAGATTTCGTGTTGAATTTCATTTTCCATCTCAAATCCTGGATGCTATTCTTCCATTTACTAGCTCTGAGAACACGGAAAAGTTAAGTTCCATTTGTTTCATCTGTGTTGGTACATATAATGCTATTACCCACTTGTGTGCTTTTGGGAGGATTAAATGAGAAAATTCATGTAAAGTGTTTAGGTCTGTTCCAGGCACATAACAAGTGTTCAATGTATTTTAGCTACTTGGTTTTTGGCTTCTGCTCAATTCCTTTATTTATGAACTCTCTAACGACATGATTTAATTATCATCTATTGAGGGCTTGCTCTCCATGAGATATTTTACTCAAGCTACTTGAACGCATCTGCAAAATAACTTTAAATTTCCAAAAAGACATTTATAAATTTTAATAACCATCTGATTTATACTTCCTAATTTCTATTTTTAGCCTCATTACCACAGTGCATTTTGGTACTGCCCTCAGCTACAGTCTAAAGAAAAAAATTTTAAGGTTCAAAACAGTGAATCTACATAATTGAGGTAGAATTTTACTTGAAAATAAATTTCTAAATAATGATAAACATTTGTAGCATTTAAATAGACTGAGAAATTGTGCCAAAAAGACATTGTAGAGCTTTAGAAAGCACACACCATTTAAAGGTTATGAATCTGTGTAATTTTTACGTGACATTTCTTCTCAAAACAAATATAATACTTTTTTACCCCCTTGAATGAAAATTCTGTGCTAACTCATATCCTTCCCAAACATGCCTTGCCCTGCATTAACTTATCAGTGTGTGTACAGGATGGAGGAAAAAAAAAAGCAAGGAAGTAGTTTTCAGTTTCAAGTTTTCCAAAGGATTATTATAAATAACAACCACTATGTTTGAACAATAGGGTTTTCTAGTTAACTTTTGGCTTGCCTTTGAATTAATCCAAGTATTTTTTCATTTTAATGTATGCTGAAATTAACTATGTAATGGTTAACATAAATGAGTCTTAGTTAATTCAGAGTACTTAGTTATGAGCAAGAATTTTAATTCTCATGTAGGCATTCAAGAAATATTTATTGACCAACTGTACTAAAGTAATCATTTACATGGTACAGCAGAATGGGCAGAAAGCGTGTCAACTCTGGAAAATTCTTTAGAATAGGCCTTCTCAAACAGGGCTTTTATTTATTTAATAATTTATTTATTTTTGTTTCTTTTGAGACAGAGTCTTGCAATATAGTTCAGGCTTGCCTTGAACTCACTATGTAGTACAGGCTGGCCTCCAACTCATGGTGATCCTCCTGCTTCAGCCTCCCAAGTGCTGGGATTATAGTCATGTGCTAGCATGCCTGGTCCTCAAACAGGGATTTTAAAAATAGCTGCACATAGTAAAAAGTGCATGTTATTTTACAACCCGTTGCCAAAAAATATGTGTGTAGATCCATACAAATAGTGGAAACAAAAATTTTGAAAAATTATGCTTATCAGTTACTATTATATTTACTATTATATTTATCCTTTTCTAGCCCTTTTTTTAATCAGTGCTAATCTTAGAAGGAGTATCTTCTCAGGCCACTAAATAATTTGAGCACATTCTATAGCAATGGTGGTAAATGTTTTAGAGATGACTGTCCAAACTGAAACCCAAACCCATTTATTTATAGCGAAGTCCCAACTCTGCAATTAAAACTGAATATTAAAAACAACTCATGCATTAGTATCTTTTATCTTAAAAGAAAAAAAATGTATGCCTTAGGTTCGGTCCTACTGTTCTAGAGTCTATTCTTTTGTTGCTTATTTGGGTTTGCTTCTTATCAGCACCCAGAATTATTTTTATAAGTACCCTAGTCCATGTTTCTACTGTGGGTATGCAGGATACATATTCTTTACCCACCACGTCAAATCCTTCAAATCTGGAAAATTAAAAGCCTCATGTTTGTTAAAAACCACTGCTTTCACTTTCATAAGCATTTGATTAAGGGATTAATATATAGCATTGTGGGGATGGATGAATATACTGGTGATGGTAAAACCCAGGCAATAATATGGCTAAGTCCAAGTTCAGGAGCATTCTAGAAGCAGGCAAGCTCCCTGGTATTTACTGAATGTCCACAGTTTTTAAAAATCAGTCCCATACTTCTAAACTATTAAACATTAAGCTGTCTTGCTATTTGTTGCACACACATAGGCACACACACACACACACACACACACACACACACACCCCAGCAGCTACCATGTGGCTCTGTTCACAGCTGGAATGGGGGAGTTGTACAATCGAACCTTGACCCTCCAGGCTTAGTGTGTTCCTGGTGCCAGAAGTTGTGGGCAGGTCCAAAGACTCATAGGAAATAAATATTCTGTTTACATTTATTTCCAGACATGACTCACAAGGGCTGTAAAATTCGAGGAATTACCCACACTATGCTTTCCTACTGCCAGAGAGTAAAACCACAGTATAGCTCCTCTCTCGGTGTCCACCCCCATTACTTTCAGGCTGAGCCACAGGGCATTAGCGATCACCGTCCAGGGGGAAACAGTATAGTGTGGAGGTTGACGCTGGTTCAGATTTCAGTTGGGTCATGCCAGCTCTGCAAGGATGGATGTGTTGCTTGACTTTTCAAACACCAGTTTCCTTATGTGTAAAATGGAGATAATACATCTGTATCTGTAGTTCTCTGCTCCCACAGATTCAAGCTGCTAAAGATTTTTTTAAACATTACACCTGTACTAAACATTTACAGACCTTTTTTCCTGGTCATTATCCCTTAAACAACACAACTGTTTACATAGCATTTATACTGTTTTAGATAACTTAAGTAAACTAGAGGTGATTTAAAGTGTACAGGAGGATTGTGGAGGTTATATGCAAATCTATGTTATTTTATATAAGGGACTTGACATTTTCAGATTTTGGTTTCTGTTTGGGACCTGGAACCAACTGCCCATCAATACTGAGGGATGATTATGCCTACTGAGTAAGATTATTGAGAAGATTAAAAATAAAAACACTTAGTTTTGAACACTTCTTGCTTTATACATGTTAACTACACGAATCCTACAGCTGCTTTAATAAGGCAGTTGTTATGACCATTTACATCTCACAGAGAAGCAAACTGAGAATGATTGGCATAAGTTCACATGTGCAGGAAATAGCCTAGCAGGGGTTAGAATCCAAGTAGCCTGATACCAGAACCTACACTCTTAAGGCAAAGCATTCATGTAGGAATTTAAGAATATAAAACTGTTTAAAAATTATTCTGTGGTATCCAAAATCCATTCAATAAATATTCAACAAATGTTTTTCTATGCCAGCTGGGTTCCAAGTCCTGTGCTAGGTGCTCCAGGAAGTAAAAATAAGTAAAATGTTGTTGCCACATATAGTACAGAGAAAAGATTCACAAATATCCCTATGGAGTATAATATATGGTGATTGCCACAGGAGTTTGAGGAGAGGGCAAGAACAGGCTGGGAGTTCCTGGTATTCACTCATATTGTTCTGGGTAGAACAAGAGGATAGGGCAAAAATATCGTGGAGGTATCAATCTTGGGAGTTCCAGAGAACAAGGATCCCATTAACAGCATGAAGGGACCCAGGGTGCTGGAGTAACAGGGAGGGAAGAGGAGGCTGCGTGCAGACTCTACAGCTGGGCTGGGAGTGCTGTGGATTATGCTGAGCTTCCCTGAGTCCCTGGGATTACATCATATACACAGTGCTATTTATAGAACTGAACATGCCAAGAGTATATTTGCTTCCCATTAATTCTGTCCATAAGTGTTTAACAAACATTCCTTTGGGTCATATGCTCTTGGGTAAGTTCTGAGTCCTTCTCATCCCTAAGTGCACATTTATGGTGAATTTTTTAAGGAAAGGTGTTTGTTTGTTTGTTTGTTTTTGTTGTTGTTTGCTTGTTTTGTTTTCTAAAATCTTAGTCTTTTATTGGTTTTATTATTTTTTTTCCTATCTCACTTTTTTATTTTTTTTGGTACCAGGGATCGAACTCACAACCTTGTGCTTGCCAGGCTGGCTTCTAGCTCACTTTTATTTACTGACTACTGTCATTACTGACTCCTAACACCAGCCCAGGGCAAGAGTATAAATGAAAGTCTAGTTTCTATGCCTGTCTTAACTTTTAAATTATAAATCAGGATAACCAACTACTGTGCAAAACACACCTATCTTTCCACTCTGACAAGATTACTCTGCTAGGATTGGGGAGGCCAGATGTGAGTTTATCGTTGTCAGCTTGGGGAACTGCAGTGGAACACGGCAGTTTGGAGACTCAGCACCAGCCTGTGGCTCATATCCCACTGGTGCTCTTCACCCAGTAAGGTCCCTTGATACCTTGTGTCCGCAAAATGTCCACTGGTTTTGTTTTTGGTTTTTTGTTTGTTTTTTGTTCACCTCCCTAAACTCTTCTGGCAGCTACTTATTTGTAATCCTTTTGTATAGTTGAGTCTGCCCAGAGGACTGATCAAACAAAAGGTATGCCATTGGCCCTGGAAGTAAGATTAGACCATTCATGTAGGAGTTCTGGAGTTCCAAGGACCCGAGGCATGGTCTAGAAGTGGGATCATCGGCTCTGAGTAGACACACTTTTTTCTTCCAGTGGGGAGGAGATAACACAGGGGTTTGGAGAATAGACTTTAAATGAAGATGCTGAGGGCAGGCCTTCACTGGCCTTGTGTTCAGCAGAAGCACCAACCATGGAAGTATTCTCATTTGTACCTTGCAATTCTCAGCTGTGTAATAAGAACATGTGTGTTCCTATATGTGATCTGATATATTTCTGTGTTAAACAAAAGTGTTAAATATTTCTGTGTTAAATAACAAATATTTACATGTATAGATCTTGCCAGAAGGGAAAAAGCAAAAAGGCTTGCACAACTGTGATCTTATTGAGGACAACTCTTTCTAAAATGTCTTTTAAATAATCAAACCCAAACCAAAGAAGATGTTAATTTACTAAAATTCTGAAGACACTGTCCTTCCACATAAATCTGGGAAACCTCTAATTGGCAGTATTGCATTTTTTTAGCTTTCTGCAATGTACTTCTCTCTTGATTCTTCCTAATCACTGCTTTCCTATATTTGTAATTTTTTTCAGTTCTTAGAACTGTTTCATGGTGCTCCATCATTTTCTGTGTTTCAGCTTAAAAAACTGAGAACTTTTTTTTAAAATGTTAGTAATGAGGGCTTTGCTAATTCAAAGCCAGCACCACACCCATTATGATAGGCATCATGCTTGTCCCTGGAAGGTTCTAAAAAATAAGTCCTGACTACTACTCTCAAATTGCTTACAGTCTGGTGGTTGAGAAAGACTCATAAGCATATCGATTATAATAAAAACGTAAATATTACTATAAGGAGATACAGGAGGAGAGCGCACTGAAGAGTTGACAACATCTGGAGGAATCTGAGATTTTACTGAAGAGTTGGTTTTGCAGCTGGATCTTCAAGGTGAGTAGGAGTTTGCTAGATAAGCAAGATGATCATTATTGTCCATCTTCATTTTGACTTATTTATTTTACTACTTAAATTTATGAGATGTCTGAACTTGGTGTCATTACTCATAAAAATTAGTTTTTTATATTTCCTTATTTTCTGCCCTATGCCTCATATTTGGGAGATGGTTTTATATGTTTCAGTGTTACAATCTGTAAAATGGAGACTAATTCCACCTATCTTATAAAGTCGTTTTGCGAATTCAAAGAACTAATGTGTTCAGCTGCTTAACAGTTGGCTGTGTATGATATAGAATTGTGTTTGACCACATCTTACAGAACTCCAGCTCTCTTGGCTTAATTAAGACAGTGTTGGTTTTCTTGTGCTATTAGGAAGTTCAGAGAAAGCCGTGCAGGACTGTGCAGAGAAACTATGACAAGGCCTGTGTCCTTGCAGTTGGATTTGGGCTGGGGGAGGAACATACAAGGGAATCTAATACAGGGGCTAAGCTTACTACCTGGATTAATATAATGTAGAATTAAGGTCATATGAATGGAAAGGTAGAAAAAGACCAGGGGAAGAATGTTCTAGAACTAATAGAAATTGTAGGAGAGGTGCTAGATACTCCTGTGACTATGAATTTAAGGTTCCGGTCATGTTGACCCAGACCTCCCAAGAACAAAGAGCTCAAGATAATAACTGGTTTATCTGATATATTTTATTAAAATAAATACGTCCTCATTTCACTAAACTATGTTCTCATGTTAAAATAAATTAATGTCTCTGTATATTACATGTTATATTCTTCTGGGTTTATGCATAAAATTCTTTTATTTTACACAGAATCTTTTTTCTAAAGCCTTTCACAGTACTTTAGAAGAGTATCTTTTTAAAAATTTCAACTTATTTTAGAAGCACCATCCTTAAATTCTGTAATTGTCATGGGGTTGTTATGATCATATCCCCTTCAATGCTTTCACAGGAAATTGTTTTCCTTCTACAAACATGGCCTAATGCCAGAATTTGATATAGATATCCAAGCCAATGGTCAACATCAACTCTAGAAATAAATGTTATGAATTTCCAGTGCAGTGTATAATCCAACCTTTCTGAAATGACTGATGCTGTTTTAAAAGAGAGAAGTAACCACAGTCTACACTGTGCTCTATGGCTTGTCACCAGGGAGACCAGAAATGAGACACTGGCCAGATCCTAGCCATAGAGCCAAGTCAAACAGGACCTGAGCCCAGAGCTGCTGTCTTCTATGGAAAGTAGCTGACAAATTTGGGACCCGATGATGACAGTAACTTAGGGATTCTAATTGTACCAAACTCACATTTTTATTCAGTCTTCTGGCACAGTTCTTTGTGCTACAGAGCATAAAAGTTTGGAGAAAATATGATCTTCATGGTTCATAGAAATGAAAGAAATTAGGAATGAAAGTAATTAAAGACAACAGCTTTGATTAAGTCTAATCTATTTCATTTTCTTTTTTCTATTTCCTGTTTAACTTTCTTTTTAAACCTCAGTTTCTTCCTCTATAAAATGGTGATAATTTATTCCTATTCCATGGAATTATTGCTGGAATTAAGTAGACATCATCCATACAAAGACAGTATTTAAGAACTTCTCACTAAGGAAGTGATTACTATTATTATTACCACCAAATAAATCAATGAATTTATCCATTGGTGTGAAATGGCACTTAATACAGAAATAAAGGACACAATAAACACATGCAAGATATAGCAAAAAGCATCTACACAAAAGTGACATGCACCACGTAGATGACTCTATGTGAATGTTAATTTTGATTTCATTGCTGCATCTGCAATGACCCAAGTATCTAATAGATAAAATAGTTGTTTGAAAGATCAAATTCTCACAGTTATTTAGATAAGTTCTAAGAAATCATCATCATGATATTTACGTATTGCTATATTTTAAATCATGATTGTTATGCACTCACTTAGCTCTACTTCTCACCTGTACTCTGACTCAATCCTATTCCCTGCCTCATAGAAGGCAGTATATACTAATTGAATTGATAGTCTGGCTTTCCAATTAAAAGACTCAAGTTGAAGCATGAACAATTGCAAACATTTTCTGGGTCTATTTCTTGTTTAAAACTGGGAATAATCTAACTTTAGGAATGTATTAAGAAAACACCTCTTAAATCCTTAACAAAGGCTCTTCTATGTGGAAAGCAGTTAGTTGTTTTTATTTTTGTCATTAAAATTTATACTATATGCTGATGAATTGCAATACTCAATTAGCTTATTAAAAAAGTACTCAAACATCTTGAAAGTATTGCTGTTATCAAGATGTAGTTTATAAGTAGCACAATGTTCACAGATTCAGCATTGGTTAGATTGGCATTTCTCAGAATGTGCAGGAGTTCACAAGGGTCCTGGGGACACAGTTAGGGAGATCCTTAAGATACTTTCATGGATCTAGACCATTAGTTTTTTCTTAGTAATATTATGACATCATTTGTTTTTTTAATTCTAATTCTCTCATGAGTATACAGCATTTCCCAGAGGCTATATGATATGTGGTATCACAACAGATTGATGTAGAAGCAAAGATGAGAATTCAGCTGTTTTCATTAAAGTCAGATTTTAGAAGTATTGAAATGTACAACAATGCCACTCATCTCAGTGATTTTTTGAATTTTAGAAGCTATAATTATCTTCATAAAATGGTTTTATGTTAACGTAATTGGTTTATCCTTGTTAAAATGAATGAGTAAAATAAAACTTTTCACTTTTAATTTCCAACATCATAAATACTGTTAGATATAACTCATTTAATAAAAGTTCTTTGGAGTCTTCAATAATTTTTATCTGCAAAGGAGTCCTGAGACCAAAATTTATAAAAATTAGTAGAATTGATATATAGTCCATATAATGTAGAATATTATATAATTATTAAAATGTCATATAAATATATTTGTTGATATGGAAAATATTCATCATATATTAGGTAATAACACCAGGTTACACAAAGGTGTGTGGCATCATCCTTTTCTTGTTTTAACCATATATATGCAAATGACTGAAAATATAATTATAATTATAAGGATTTTATGTTTCTTTTGTCTGCATTTTCTAACTTTTCCTATCCTGCAGATTTGTTTAATAAAAAAGGAAAAAGGTAATGAAACTTGCTTCTAAAAGCATTCAATTCACCAAGGTATCCATATTTTCTGTAACTTTTTAATCTCTGAAGATATGCATTTTTCCCCATATCTGGCTCTCATAAAAATTATTTGAAAACAATGTAATATAATTCTAGACAGATTCTGCTACATATTTTTAGGATGATGGGCTTGTAACATTTTGAAATAACAAAAAGTAGCATTCACTGGAAAAACCTTGAAATATGATGACAAAAGTGTTTTAAAATGAACTGTACAAAATTTTAGTATTTTGGACAGAAATATTGTGAGGCCAGAACAAGTTGTTCATGGTTCAGTTTCATGTTCTGTTTTGGGAATTTGCTTACTTTTCTTGCCCTTGGTATCATAAAATAGTGAATTGAATTAATCTCCAGTAATATCATGTGTGCTTGTTTTATCAGAAGAACAGGGTTATATGGTCCTCCAGAGCAGGCACCAAGTCTTAAAATTCTTTTTCTATTATTATCGTACCTGGTAGGTAGCTCAATACATTCATTGAGACACTGAATGAGCACTTGATAAAAGATATGCATGCTTCCTCTTTCTTGAAGAAGCATTATTCTATCAACTCATTCTCATTCCACACAAAAGCCATTGAATACCCTTACTATTGTGTCATGATTCAGATCTAAAAGGACCTGGAGAGTTCATAATAACAATGTAATTATTCCTGCAGTTTACTCTCCCATGATCAGATTTAGATATTTATTACTTGAAAGCAAAATAAGATGAACACAACCCTCCCACTGATTAGTAGCTGACAGATATCATACACTGTGGTGCTAATCGCCTTATTTATGTCTATTTTTACATTTGAAACAGACGTACTCAAGGGAAGAGTGAGAAAACCAGGCTATCCTGAAGGGGGACCAGTCTTCTGAATCTGTTTTAATGCTCTGATGACTTAAAGAAGGAGAGTGAAGTGGTACCTACTGGTGAGTTCCCGTTCTGGGGACTGCTCCTCACACTGTCTGGGCAGTGGCTGAGGGGAGACAGGAGACAGGGCCTCATGCCAAATCTTGATTCCTTTTTCAGGTTGAAGAACTTGGTGATGGCTGTGTGTGAGGGAGAAGAGTTGAGCGTGAAGTAAAGATTTCTAGCATGGGTGATAGGAGCTTGGAAATGCTATCAATAGGGTCAGTGGGGCATGAGAAAGATGTGCCTGAACTTGCAATCCTCTTGCCTCAGCCTCCTAAATATCTGAGATTATAGGCATGTGCCATCCTGCTCAGACCAGAAAGGCACTAATTTATCTCTAGCTTCTTACTGTGGATATTTATTTGGATATTTTATTAGAACATCTGTCAATAAGTATAAGAACTTGTATCTACATCAAAAGATCTTAGATGGCACTTAGATTATGAACACCTTGAAGGGAAGTCCGCTGTCCCTCTTACAATATACTTGAAAGTCTTGAAAGCACATGGTATCATATTCCAAGTCAGGGAAGCACTGTACTGATCTCCAAAAGCTGAGCATAGGACTAAATCATATATTATAATCAACAGAACTCCAAAGTAAGGCCCAGAATTACCCTTGTCAGCAATATTCTGAGACAAAACTTTACTGATAAAAAAAATCGAGGTTCAGAGTTTTAGTCACATGCCCAGGTTCACAAAGCTAGAAAGTGTTACATCTAAATTCAAATCTTCATCCATCAAACTCCCAAGGCTTTGCCTTTATCTACTAAACCACTGCTTCTCCTGGCCCCTACTACTTCTTTTTGAAATATTCATGTCTGATACATTCACAAAAAACCAGCAAATAGAATCATGGTGCTATTTCCCCCCTTGCCAAAACTAAATGGAACTGAAAAAGTATATTTTAAAAGTTTTATAGACTTTAATTGGGTCTATACTGCTTTTTAGCTTATCCTCCAACTGTTTAGAATCCTTGTCTTGTACCATGAAAGAATGGTCATTTCTGTTGGCACTGAGAGGAGGCCAGGACTGCAAGGGTGCTCAGCAGGTACTAGGTGATAGTGTGTCACTGCTGTGAATCAGGGCTTCTGCCTCCTGCTAGAGCTGCAGTAGACATCAAGCACTGTTTTGAAGCTTAGCTGGTTGTATTGTTGACTGACAGTGTTGCCCCAGGAATAATCTTAAAGTGGATTTAAGATACTACTTGTAGTTTTTGGATGTTATTTAATGAGTACTACTATGACAGAACAGTGGAAATATCAAAACAGTGTCAAGATAGTTACTTTAGAAAGCCCATGCCTCACCCAAAGAAAAATTAATTTAAGTCCCTGAGTACCTCCCTGCAGCCAGTTATAGCATTATGTATTAGGGACAGGAAGTTGAACAAGAGAGCAAGTGTTCCCCTGGGAAAGCCTTAGCAAAAATGTACAGTGAGATGAGCACTTTGCTGAAGGTAACACAGTGCATTGAGAGCACAGTACAGGCTGTCTAAAAATAACTTCAAGGAGGTGTTAAGTTCATGTATAAAAGCCTCTACCAGAAGCCCTGTGTTCATTTCCTAGATACTCATCCCTGACCAGACAGTATTCTACCTCGGTGGTCATTATGCTGCTGTCCAAAAGAAAGACTTGAAGACAGATGCAGATGGAAACTGAAAAACATCCCTTCAAAGCAGAGGGTCTCTTTCAGGTACATGAATATCTACTATGGATTGTTCATGAAAGACTGCGTATTTTCAGAAATTAGGTCACAAAGATTTTCAAGAAAATTTTAACATAAAAAAAACCATAGAAATGGAATGCACCATTATATTAGTTAGGGAAAGCAAGATGTTGTAACAAATAGAATAACAAATCCAAGGTAGTTTCAGGTAGGTCTGGAAGACTTTGCTCTGCACATCAGTTAGGGACCCAGTCTAATGGGAGTTCCATGTGCTTTAATAAGCAGTTTCCAAAGTTTCGCCAGGCGTGGATATGTGGCCAGTATGAGGGAAAGGGACCCAGAAGACCTGATATAAGGGAATTGTATGAGGTAAACTCTCCAGGAAGTGGTGTGGATCAAGTCTGCTCCCATCCAATCTTTAAGCCACTGTTAAGTGACCAAGTGTGGGTGGGAAAGGTAATGTAGCTGTGGAGTTTGGGAGAAAGAGGAGTAGCTTGATGAGCTATAATAATGGATGGGGGATTTCAGGAATAAACTAGAGAAGCATTCTGAAGACCCAAATGGAGAGAAGAAACAATTGAAGAGAAAAAAATGATCTCTATTAACATAGTTTAAGTTCTCTACTTTGCCCATGGATAAGGGCTGATTCCCAAAGCAGCAAACACCTCCTGACTTTACATGTGAAGTCTGCAAAATGAGGTCTGCAGGAAATCTGTGTGTCAATTTCAACTTAAACTTTTAATGCAAACTATAACTATTATCTATTCTAGTGTACACATTATAACATTATATTCAAATGTTCTAAATTTAGATATTTCCAAGTGTGGGGCATGTAAATGAATTCATCAAAATTTGAAGAGATGAAGATGGTACATTGAGTTTTTAAAAAAATATTTTTAAAGTTTTAGAACACTTTTACTAAAGTATTGATAAGATGCTAGAGAGTTTTCATATACGAGCACCCAGTTACCCCTATTTTTCAAATTTCACGTTATTATAGTGTGTTTGTTATAATTAATGAACCACAACCTATATACTATCATTAATTAAAGATCTTCATTTAGATTAATGATTTTTTTCTTTTGTAGGATCCTAACCAGAGTATCATATTATATTGAGTCATCTTTTTCTCCTCAGGTTGTTCTATAGGTTCCACCATGCTAATATTTTAGACTTTCCTTATTTTTGATGATTTTTCACAGTTTTAAGGAGCGTGAGTCAGGTATTTTGGAGAATGACTCTCATCTGAGATTTGGCTATTTTTCTCTTGATTAGGCAGGAGTATTGTGTTGGGGAAGCAGACCACAGATGTAAAACGTCATTCTCATTGCATGATATCTCAGGCACATACTCTTGACGTGACCTATCATGGTTGTTGTTATCTTGGGCTTTGGTTCAGGCAATGTTTGTCAGGTTTTTACACTATAAAGTTACTCTTTTGATCTACATTTGCTCTTTAGAAGGAAGTCAAACGCAGCCCATATTTAAAGAATGGGAAACTATGTATACCTCCTTAAAGGTACAGTATAAAAACCCGCGCCCCGCCCACTTACTGGGAGCAGCATGGCTGCAGCTGCTCCAGACCCGGCTTGGGTGAGGGGCGAGCACAGAGAACCCCACCTAGCTGTGCACTTTGGGAACGGGCGACAAGACCCATAGAAATCTGCGCCCAGCCCCCATTAGCCAAGGACGTTCAGGCGTCCCTGGGGTCCTCCCTGCACCCTGCCTGCTCGCCTGGTGCGGCCCAGCGGCGGCTGCTCTGAGCCCGGCTTCAGTTGGGGACACGACCAGCATATTCCACCCAGCAATTCAGCTTGGGACTTCGCCAGGAGCCCGGTGGGGGTTTGGGTTAGTGTCTGACCCCATTGGCCCGGGCCGTTCGGGGCATCTCTGGGGTCCTGCCTAGGCCCCACACATTCACCTGGAGTGGCCTGGCAGCAGCTTCTCTGGGCCTCACTTGGGTTGGGGGTGCATACAGTGAATTCCAGCTGGCTATGCAGCTTGGGACCTTGCCAACAGACAGGTAGGAGTCTGCACCCCTCCCCCATTG
>RJWT010033107.1:0-13973 GCA_004365215.1 Cuniculus paca
CTGGGCCAAAATAAATCTCTCCTCCTTTAATTCGAATGTGACTAACACACTATTCCACATTTATTATTACATTGAGAATCTGACAGTAAAAAAAAACTATAAAAATAAAGTGCAGTCTAGTACTTGTTAATGATAAAGGCCATGAGATCTTTCTGCAAAGCTTGAGGGATAAAGGCTACTGGCCTTGTGGCAGCTTCAATCGTTATTTGCCGTCAGTTGCCTTAACATAATTCTATGCGCCGACATCTTTTGTCATGTAGCTTAGAATTCCTGCTCTGCTGCAGTCATGTTCCTTGGACAAGCAACATGCCAATGAATCGTGTGTGTGACAGACAGTGGAGGGTCAGGAGCTGAGACTGCCACTGGCATTACTCATTTCCATCTGCTCTCTTGCATCCCCATCATTCACCATATGAACAGCAGGCTCTGATAGCTCCAAGTCCAAAGATGAGAAACTCAGGAAGCCATCCTAAACCCAACCTGTCACAGCAAGGAGACTGGATCCCAGAATTCAGTCTCATTCACTCGAAGCGCAGCAGACCCGGAGACCACTGAACAAGTTTTGAGGCTGCTTAAAATACAAAATTGTTACGGAAATATGCTGAGCAGGACGTCCCAGCACAAACACATATATGCAAGGGTCCTTCGCTCCTACTGGCCGAGTTCATAGAGCTTGACCGAAATCCATTGATGATCTATGTAAACACTCAAGAGGTATCTTTCTGAATTTATGCTTTGGTGGGCAACATCTGGCTACTTTAATTCTATACCGCAAAGTTGCAGAGAGGTACAGAAATTTACCACGTGATTGTCTTTATTTCTACCTTGTGCCAGTATATAAATTCTCTTCATCTTCTCATTGCTAGTTCATCAGGAGATTGCATGATCACTTAGCACATCAATTCTTCAAAGAGGACAATTTCAATTACAGGGAAGCACTCCAACATTGTCATTAAGAAATACAGTAGGCGGCTAAATTCCAGCGAGATGCGTGTACGGAAGAACTAATGATTACCTCCAAAGTCCACATTTCCTTAATTACAGCATCGTGTTCAGTAAAGTTAAGGCTTTGTCAGCTGTCTACCATAATCTCTCAGTTTGAAAGGTTTATGCATTTATGGGGGAAGGGAATCTGTATCATTCAAAATTGATACGTTGTACAAGGCAAAGCTACCTTCAAGGTGGAGTGAGATAGATTGCACTGCAGTCTTCCTTTTTAAATAACAAATTCTCTTGAAAGAGAGAAAATAAATAGATGAACAAATCAGTTTTAGCATTATGTATTTCTAAATCCTGCACTCTTATGATACACAAAAAATTCACTCCACAGTGTGTATACCCAAACATGGAGCAGCTTGATTGCTCGTCCTGACAACTGCATAAATTAATGACAACTCTCCACCAAAAAAAAAATCATACTCACTGATGTTTCAAAACAATGTCTAATTTTTTTACAGGGCTCAGATAAGATATAATAATTTCATCTAGTGCTTTTTGAGTTAGATGTGACAAGTTATGCCCTAAATGAAACAAAATACTCTTCTATGATAATTTTTCTCTGAAGGATAGAATAAATCTAGTCTTCACCTTTTACAAGACATGGCATTAAGCTGGGCTCCACAGTGCTGTGTCAGCTGGAGGGAGTTGATCCATGGGGATGGAGGGTGGCGGTAGGGAAGGAGAGAGAAAATACATCCTGCTGAGAATGATGGGTCTGAAGAAATCATCCCCAATCTTTTCTTGTTAGTACCAAGTGACCTTGCCAATCAACTGGTCTGTATTTTCCTTCCATGTCCGTGAAAGGAGTGAGAGGGAGAGAAGTATTTACCAGGTTAAGGATTCTGGTTCAATCAATATCAGACAGATCAGCTGAAGTAGAAAACAGAATCCGACTGGGGCTAAGGAGACATGGTATTTGGCATGTTTTCCCCATTAATTTTCCTTGCGACTTTGGGGATGCCAGAGTACTTCCTGGTTTTCACTGACCCACAGTAAATGTGACAACACCCAGCTACCTATTTCCAATGAGCACAGGAAACCAGTGCTCAGAGTACTGTGCAAACAGTTGCATTCTAGCGGAGAAAAATGTGCCACCTTTTTGGTTACACATCTTATGAATACTGTGGTGGAGAATACTGGCCAAAAGGCCAACGAGCCAGCCTAAATGGTTCTAACCAATGCTTATTAGAACCTATCTCTCAAGAACATAGATCAAATGAGTCTCACCATCTGTCTCAATGCACTGGTCCAGCGTCTCCCAAGCCACTCAGCATCTTTCTAATCACAATTGTTGTCACACCTCAACAGCTCAATGTCTGCATGAATTCATGCTAGTCTCTCTCCCTGAACTCTCTCCTGATTACAGCCCCGACAAAAGGCACTGACCAGAGATCTTTGGAGGCTACCCCCACATTCCTTGAATTGCCCTTACATCTACCTTTCCCCTTATGCCCCAAATCCCTCTCTAGCTTCTACTACAAGGTCTTCTTTAATCCTCCCTCAAGGGTGTCATCTTCTCTTCCCTGGGACAGGACAAACTAACCCCACCCTGTCACCCCTCACAGAATGACTAAGGTTGAGACAAACTGTTTCACACTCTTCGCATGAGACCGCTTTGGCTTCTGGGAGTAGTGCTTCTGCAGATTCAGTGTGGAAGGAAGGGAGGATTCTCCTTGGGGACGGGGGTGTGACTCAACGATGCTCACCTAATGTAGTGTAGAGTTTCTTCCTAAGCAGCCCAGGGCAATCACAGTCAGTACCCTCAGTGAGTCACCTTGTGGAGACGCTTCCTCCACCCAAACCCAACCTAAGCCACAGCTTACAAACCTGCAGCCTCTTCTTCAAGGCTCCCTTGAGGCTGTCATAAGCTAGCCTCAACCCACTGCCTGAATAACAGGCCATGCTGTCTGCAGGTGCAATTGCTGCTTTCCTGGATCTGGTCATTTGTTTGTTTGTTTGTTTGTTGGCGGCACCAGGGATCGAACTCATGACCTCGAGCTTGCCAGGCAGGCGCTTAGGCCACTGAGCTAAATCCCTGGCTTGTTTGTTTTCATGTTTTAGTAGGAACCCAGGGCCTTCACACTGAGCTACAGCCCTGGCCCTTTTTATTTTATTTTATTATCTGTGAATTAATCTATGGAGACAGGGTATCACTAAGTTATTAAATTGCCTAGGCTGGGCTCAAGTTTGTGATCCTCTTGCTTCAGCCTCCCAGAGTGCCAGAATTATAGGTACATACCACCACACTCATTTGAGAGAAGTCTGCATAAATTTCAGAGACAACTAAGCTATAACCCTCTCTCTCATTACCAAGTTTCTGCCTTGGTAGAGGTGTAGGAATTTCAGTTCAAAAGAACCAAGAAAGGACGTTTGAAGTGTGTGTGTGCTCCATAAAGCAGAGCGTTATGAAAATTCACTGCATTAATAAACAAAGTCTCCCAAAAGACCAAGAAGAGAAAAACCAAACCAAACCGAAAAACCCACTTGTGAGTTCTCACAAGGGCTCCTGAAGAGCAAGAATTGTACTGGCTTGTTGAGGTGGGAAGGTCTCAGGAGAGTCTGGAGGATATTATCCACCTTATGTGACTCTTCCTGTGGACTCCATGGAAGATTTCATTTAGATTCTGAACACATAATTGAAATATTCTTATGCACAGGGTGATCCAATAAAAATAAATTCATTGTTAATTCATACAAGTCTGAGATGGGCAAATCTACAATTTTTCTGTGGACCCTGTGCACATTTCTGCAGAAAAAAACACGAATGTATCTTTCCCATGGAAGGAATGGAGACAGTTTATGCACAGGCATTTTATAAGCACCATATTCACACAAATACAGGCTCAAAAGAAGGAGATTAATTAACTGTTAATATCCTTGCTACCCCTGTATCTCCCTGTGTCTTCCTATTTTCCTTTTATCTTTTTTGTCCTTTTCCATTACAAAGGTCAGCTCTTTAGAAACCCCAAATACTAGAATCTGTAAGTTGACTGACAAGAGGCCTGCACTTTCTGGACTTGCTTTCGGCAAGAAAAAATACTATGCGTCTGCGATGAAACTCTGACCCAGATTTGACTGTCAACAACTCGGGCCCTGACCCGATGTAGGAGCTTGGGCTTACCTCCTGGTGCCGAGTTCCCTCACCTGGAAGACGAAGGTACCCTAATAAAGGCTACTCTGGCCGGGGCTGTAACTCAGCGGCATAGCAGCTGCCTGGCAAGCGCGAGGTCCCGAGTTCGATTCTCCGGTACCAAAAAACAAAAACCAAAACCAAAACCTGCCATCCTAATAAAGGCTCCTTGCCTCACGTGGCTGCAAGGAAGGGTTAAGATGAGAACTTCCCTCCTACCTGCCCCGCTCAAAACCAGAATCACACAGCAAAGTAATAAAATGTCAGTAATGACAACACAGGTGTTGCAGGATTTCTGAGTTCATGAGTTAAAAAGTGTTACTTAGTTTTCCAGTGCAGTGACAACACACACTGCAGAGCGCGGGCGCTGCAGAACCGCAGCCTGGTGCGAAGGCTCCCGCCAAGGGGCACCGAGCAGGCACCTGCAGGGGCTCGGCCGCTGGACTGCGCAAGCGCCGCTGAAACACTCTGCAAGCTTCCGGTTCCCCATCTGAAAAATGATGAGTTGGATGTGTTGTCACTGAGTTCGCTGCCAGGCTAGAATTTCCTTACAGTGTGGGGTCTACTCCGTTCTTCCATAAATATCAGTAGAAAACGCTGCATTTTACCTTATTGCTTGGTTTCTGGTGGCGAGGCACCCAGCCATAGGTCAGAATTACTTCTAGACACACCAAGTTGGGACGCTTTAAGAAAGATAATATTCAGGCTTTTTTCTTAACTTATAAAATCAATTCCAAAATAAAATTATATGAAACCGTTCTAAAATATAGCTACGTACTATTTTGTCTTAATAATAATTTGATAAATTTCTTCCATAGTTTTATGAAAAATAAAATTATGACATTATTTTTACTATTAATATTTTAATAAAATTGGACTTACATCCAACATACCTATTATGAAACTATCTGCATTTTTAGACCTGCTTACTGGCCAACCAATATAGATCTATTCTATTCTTTATTTAGCAATTGTTATATTTCATTGAGTTTGCACATAACATAGGCATCCTTCTGATGCCTTTTTTGTCTAGTGTTCCCCAGTCAAAAATTTCCTGTTCAGAAAATTCCTATACCCACATCTTTGTATATGTGAATAACTACTGAAGAATAATTAACCCAACTTAGGTGCCTGAAGCGATATTTTAGGATGTGTCTGGGTTTATTAATGCACCAAGTACATATGCCCTATTTAAATGTGGCACCGTGCACTGTCCTGTAAGGCAAATGAGGGGGGCACGGAGTATAAGTTATTACATATGGTAAAACTTAATTAGCCATTTGCCTCAAAATGATTATATCTTTTTAAAAATGTCTGCCTCTTTTGTTTCCTATAAATATTTATTCAAATACATAAAATATACTAAGCAGCATTTTGTCTGCATCCTATCAAGCAAATTCATTGAGGCGTGCAGGCTGCATAAGCAGTGGAGCGGAAGGCTACGCTATTACATGGATAAATGCTCCAAAGTCACCGAAGCAAGACAAAAACAATCCCGGGAACACGGGCCTCAGAATCTGCGAAAGCAACCATGTTTGGGGGCGGGGGAAGGCATTGCTCATAAATGGTAGACGCAGAGATCCCATGATACTCCATAAAATCAAGTTTAAATGTTTAGTTTGATTCCAATAAATTGTTACTGTTATGCTATCTGCCTTTAAGACATTTTGAATTCATCAAGAAACCATGGTCATTTAACAGATGCATATAATGGAATGGTTTATAGGATGATTTTCTTTTAATCACCCGAAGGTCTAATAGGGTGGTTGGCCTGCTTCCCTAATAAAATTTAAATAGCTTTTGCCTCGGGTCAAAGTGAAGTCGTCTGTCCTAAGAGGAGTTCATCTGTGACATGCGTAATAGCTGCCCAGTCTCAAGAGGCGATTTGAGATTACTGCCTCTGTCAGAAAAATAAATAATCTCTCCACCCCCACCCTTCATGTGCAAGTGTGTGTGTGCGCGCGCGCACACACACACACACACACAGAGTCACAGCAAGAGCAGTTCCTAACCAATACAAATGTCCATCCATCTTCTGGACAAATGTCCAGCAGACAGCACGGTCTCCTGGTTCCCCCCAGCTGAGCACCCCTCACCATTGATTCCTTCCTCACCCCTGCAGAGCTGGTGCCCCTGGGAACTGGCTGCTAGCAATGCAGGGACTCTGCAGGCTCCCTTCCTAACCCTCAAGCCTGCAGGCTGTGGTGTCCAGTGTGATTGTGTGGCTTCCAATGCTTTTCCTACTTCAGTTACACCTGGGCTTGGGGATTATTGTGCCACTTGGTTTCAGTGTGGCTTCAGCCTTGGAGTCTCACTCATGAGTGACTTTTAGTCTATTCTCTCCATTTGTAACCAGATCCCACAGTCCTAGATGGGAGGTGGCTAGATCTACACACCTATCAGCATCACAAATGGCAAGTGTGTAGAAGCACACACACAAGATAATACATCCATTTAACCATGCATGGTTGAGTCTGCCCAATTACTTTTACAAGTAAAGCTGTGCAGATCTCATCAGATTTGCCTTCTCTACCTCCAGATCTTCTCCCCTTTCTCTCGATGCAGGTGTCCCACTGTTGCAGCAACGTGAGCTGGCTGTGCTCATCTTTAGGGTGGAAGGAATGAATGCCTGTGTGTCTGAACTCCCAGGAACATATTCCCTTGTATTTTGCTGGCTTTACATCTCTCCTGAGAGTCCCTGAAGTAACTGTCATGGCCAGAATATGTTAAACACGGATGCCTCCAATTTTATCTGGGTTAAGGACTGCAATGTCAATTTCTTACTGGAAATTTTCAAAAACAAAAGGAAAAGAATTAAACAAGGCATGTAAGTAAAGTTTATACTGTATAAATATAAAACTTAATCAGCATTTTAGCACAGTTTGAGCATAGTACTGATAAAATACTATTTTTATCATTATTTCCCATAGAATATTTTTTCTATATATTAATTACTTCCAACCCACATCTTTTTAGACATCAGCAATAAATATAGCAATGGTTGAGAATAAGTGTGCCGCCAAATAGCTTATACTCTACCACAGGAGGCAGAGTAGCATCAGATTGGTTATGAGACAGGTAAAGCCCTAAGCATAAACAAAGGGCCTCCAAAACACACAAAAATAGCCCTTAATTTCACCTAGAAAGGAGAATAAAACTTCACAGAAAAATGTACACAGCCTGCACTTCGAGGGGACCCTGATAGTTCCATTAAGCTTAGCTCATGTGGAATTATCATTCAGTTGGTGTTCGCAATTGAAGGCATTAAAAAAGTAAGACTGTACTCCAACGGAATCACAGAAGCACACAACACAGAACTAAAAGTGACTCAGACCTGGGCTGTGGCGTTCGCCCTGTGTTTCCTGACTTCCTCGCAGAGAAGTGAAGCTTGTGACAAGCCAGGCACCACAGGCATAGAGGGGAGGAGCAATGTCGGCTCCAGGACAGCACCAAGGAGCAGGACCAAGAACTCACACACAGAGGGTACCCTTCTAAGATGGCGGCACTTCCGCAGCAGTGAACCAGCGCAGCAGCGTTGGCGCATGCCCCCTAACTAAACAACTGTACTGCAGGTTTCAACTCACCCCTGGACCAAGCGCGACGGCAGTGTACCCAGGCCAGGCTGCCGGAGCATCCTGATGTGCACTCGCCCAGATGAAGTGCAGTGGGGCTTGTTGCCACCCCTGTCTACATTTCCTACCAAGCAGCAGTGTCTAAATTTTCCCTGCTCACACAACGACATCTTCCAGAATTTAATTTGGAGACCCTCACTCAGACATGCACTCGCATGCGGCCCGTGCAAACACCGTATGTCACTGGGTCACAGTGCATTTCAGGATTACGAAAGCACTTACACGAGTACCTCTGTGAGCCTCTGCGTGCCACTCCCATGCCACCAGGCCTTCTGACATCGAAGCTCTTAGGAACCAGTGGGTCACAGAGCTGGTGTCACTTTTAACCTCCAGTAAATTTTCCCAGCTGAGTAGCAAACTCCACCAGAACATTTCCCATGGGAAGCTGACAGGCTTCTAACTACAGCAGTTCCAGTGTGCCACATAATAACCTACTTCTTTTGATTGCATTTATTTTAATGATTATTTTCCCCCGCATGCCAATCCAACCGGTGCTGCCAACCCAGGGCGGGGGAGGGGAGGAAGCAAGGCCGGTGAGCCTTGCCTTGGGCTGCCCTGCCACCTAGTGGTCGCGCCGCAGATTTTACCCAGTGCGGTCCGAGTATTCCACTGCATGGAATTGAGTTAACAAACTGAAATTATCCCCAGTTTCACATAAACAAAGTATGCAGTAAGGAAAAAAAAATGCCCATTGGCGTATTTAATGAAAGTTATCACTGGCTTTAAATGAAAATCTTTTTAGAAAAGTTCTTTGAAAAGTACTAGGAAAATGTTTTCCTCTGTAGTTCTTTTCCTTACAGAGGTTACATTTGATTTGCAGTTTGAAATGAATTGACAGAAATGGAACTTCAGTGTTACAAAAGTTTGAACAGGTCCCCATGGTCGCAGTTACAATCTGACTGCAAAATGAAGTGTGTTTGAAAGTTATTTTAGACTCAACTCAGAGGTACTGTGGAGATAAACAGAGAAACAGAATAAGGCCAGCGATACCTTGTTGCATATGTGAGTCCTCCATGTGACAGATTTGACCACATTCCTGGTAATGAACACTGTTTTCAGGGCAAACTCAGAAGTCTTTTCGTTGTTGAGAAGGTCTTTACCCTCAGGCAATGTCGAATTGTACAGAAGTACAAACATTTAAATAAACACGAGGACCCTGTATTTAATGAAGTTGTTTCAAAAGCATGATATGAGAAACACACCAGTTTAGGGAGAAGATAATTTAGGTTTTTGGAAAGATAATGATTTAGTTAGTGTTAGTAATGATACTTGCCATAAGAGAGGGGCAAAATTTTGCAACTGCAACCCTTGCCGATGCTCTAAGCCAATAATAATGGGCTTTTCTTTGATTTTTAAGCAGCGCAACCTACACTCAATAACACACACCAGTGTCACAGACCACATGGTTCTCTCCATGTGTACCAACTGACTGAGATCAAACACAAAGCCAGAAAAGAGGAGGAAAAACTATTTTGCAGCACAAAAATCTTACCACTCATACATGTAAAAAATTCAAAATTAAGCAAATTAATGATCCTACTGTTTATTTTTGTAGTTCTCAAATAACTACCTGGCAGGTATTATGGTATATCTATTTTACAGATAAGAACTGTAAGGTACAGAAAAGTCAAGCATGCTTAGGGATAGACCCTAGATGCAAAACCAGGTGGTGAGCCCATCTCCAGAGTGTGTTTCCTTAAATACCAAGTATAACAGTGTCTCATGAAAGGCCATTTTGGGAAAACTCAAGAAACTGATTTCCCCTGTGCCTTTGTTCAAGGCAGTATCCACATTGCCACTGTATAAACGTTCTTTACTTCTTGGAGGCCTGTCCAAGTGAATGCTTGTCTGATAACAACGCCAGAAACTATTACCAGTGTTCTGGGACCTGCTGCTTTTTTCTCCTGGATCCTTCTCTGTGAGAGCTGAGCCTGCAATTTCATCTAGGAGAAATCTCCTTTCCCAACTGGTGTTCACCGGCACTTTATCTCCCAAGCTTTGAGCAAGGATGACTTCTGAGGTCAGTTAGTACCCCATGTCTGAGGTAGGTGTTCAGTATGTATCTGAATAGGATCAGTGGCAGCTCATTCAAGCCACAGGCATTTTCTGTATCGATAGGGCTCAGGACAGCACTTTTGAGACCCCTGGTGTAAAGATAGAAAGTGGTCGATTGCCCACCAGCGTTCATTTTTCTCCCCAAGATGCCCTCAGGGAGAATCAGAACACTGAAAATTCTCAGTAAGATCTTTGATGACTTAAAAAATCAGCCAAGGGAAACGAAGTTCATCTTCGAAGACCATTAAGGTAAATGTCTCCTTTTGTCCATTGTAAACCCTTCTGGTAGCTGAAGGTAAACTCCTGGAAGCTGCCACTGTTCCCGCAGGATATTCAGTTGGCAATGCATTTAATGACTGACTCACAGGCTGTTAGGGTATAATAAAGTAAATTACCCATGGTGTTGGTGAACTGCAAAGTGGAGAGCTATGAAATTTGAAGTATATTACTAATACTTAACTCACTAGACCATAGTTTCTGTTTCCCTTGTTCAGAAATATTGAATGAACAAAAGAATCAATAAATCAACCAATGAAGGACCAAGTGAATGAAAAAACCAAGATCTCCTGGACCAGGCAAAGGTAAAGGTTGTCATCTGTACAATGTAAATTTTCCCTTTGTACCTGGCCGCGTCTTGAGCCTAGAGGTGAATGCTGTTGATGATCTGATGCTGGCCGGAGGTGGCAGCCTGCAGCCAGTGGAGCTCAACACATGGCCTCCCGTCCTGCAACGGAAGCCAGAGGAGCCACGTTTATAATGCGTTATCAGGACAAAAGAAGCAGGCAGTAGGTGTCCAGAGTGAGGAAAGAGCCAAGATGTGGATTCGAGGGGTGAGAAGGCCACGGACGATGAGCCAGGTAGATTCGTGTGTACTGAAGGAGTGAAGCCTGTGTCAGCTCTGGTCACTGCAAGTGTTTGGCTTTGCGGGGTTTTCTCTGCCCTTGTTTTCACTTTTTTAGAATAGTCAACATGTGTACCCAGAGAAACATTCTCAGTTCCAAAAAGTATGCTGCCTGGAAATCTCATTATCACTGTAATGCCCCAATTCTCAAACTCCACTCCTGTGAGTTTCTTCTGTATCTATCCACAGGTAGCCTTACGTACATATTATGCATCCACGTTCTCTATATCCCAGGCCAGGTCATAGTGCACATATCAGTATCTTTCTTTTCTACTTGTCAATACATCTTAGAAATAGTTCCAGAGCAATGCATGTGCACCTGATTCATTTTCACAATAGCTGTATAATATTCCCTTGTATGGATGTACCATCATTTGTGTAACTCATTTTTGTGAATGTATGTTTAGATCACATTCCAACTTTACTATGGCAGATAATGCTGAGTGATGATAAATTTGCATGTGTGTGGAGATACCTGTAGAAGTGAAACCGCTGGTTATAGAATGTGTGCATTTTAAATTGTGACTTATTACCAAATTATCCTGCAAACAGGTGATACCAGTTAATTCTTCAAACCGTGACTGTGCCTGTCTACCCAGTACTTCCCAGACAATTTGTTATCAAATGTTTTGAACTTACTGAGCTCATTGGTAGGAAAACGATGTATCGTAATTGTTTTAATATGCATTTTTCTTATAACGCATAATCTTGGAGAAATTTTATATGAAAAAAATTGGGATTAAAAATTGGTTACTATTACTTGGCACCATGTGTGGCCTGGTGGCTTAGATCCAGTTCCCAAGCATGCACTCAAAGGGGCAATAAACTGAGAGCCAGGTTTGGAGTGCGACACACCATCCTGTTGAGGAAGCACCTAATTACTGACTGCAGACATTTGTTCATTGGAACAAGGAGAATTTTTCTGTTCCATCATGTTATTATTTATCTGGACAAACCTAATCAGATAAATTTTCTAAAGCTTCGTACCCAATCAAGGGCAACTGTACTCCACATACTATACTTTTTGGAGTCCTGACTTTACTAACTGCTAACTTGGAATAAAAGTGCCAGGAGATATGAAAAAAACAAAATGAAAAAACAAAAACCTGGGTATGTCTAGCAGTCTGGTATTCACTCACTACGTGACCTTTGGTGAATGATTTTAACCTCTTTAGGGCCTTGGTTTTCTTAACTAATTTTTCAAAAGGGTAAAGTCATGAATTCCTTCCACGTCTCAGACTTTAGTATTTTGTAATATGGCAAAATGTAGATGTCTTACAGGAAAAGAAAAGCAAGAGACCTTGGTTATTCAAATGCATCATCACTGTCTCCTAAAAAAACGAGCATTGATGATATTCAAATCCCCCCTTGAGAAAATCACCACCAGGCCCAGCTCCTGGCTGAGAGCATCCAGCAGTGTGAAGGAAGTACTTTTCCATTTTGTTTTTATTCTTAGAAGTTATTTTAGTCACTCACTTCTCACTGAGACACAGTACTGCCACCTGCAACCTAAAGGACAGGTTTATTTTGGCTCAGTTTTAGAAGTTTCAGCAACTGCTCAACTCACTCCAAGCAGAAAGGGCCCAGCAGAAGGACCTTCTTGGAGGAAAGCTGTGCAGGCTGTGAGGAAAGGAAGAGATGCACTTCCGGGTCACTCCGCAGTGACGCTCCTCTTCCATCCGGGTCCATCCAGGATGTGCTCTAAGGACAGCACTGTCAGGTATAAGCTCATCATGGCGTTAGTGACCCCATGATCAAATCACGTCCCAAAAGCTCCCTTCTGAGCACATGATGTCACAGACAACTGAGTTTGATAGAAATATTCTAGGCAGTCAGACAGGGCTGGGCCCTGGAGGGAGCCAGTGCAGAAGATGAGATACTTCGCCACTGTGGGGGAGACACACACCTCCGCTGTGGGCTAGACCTCAAAACAAAAGATAAATCAAACGCACCCACATACTTCCTAAGGATAAGGAACAGGATTTGATATTATAACTAGATCTCTATCACCCTGAGGAAGCCACGAGTCACCATCCCAACCCCCTTCAGGAAGAGTCACTGGTCTCTAAGCATGCCTGCTTGCTACATGACTCGCGTCCCCATTTGTCCCCAATTCACTCAACTTTACCGAGTAATTAATCTTATTGGTTGGCCGTAGTTCTCTCCCACCTTGTGTCCACCTTGTGAGTTCCCAGGTTTTCCCCAGCTTGGACCCACCTGACTTTGTGGTTTTGCTCTATATAAGTCCTTAGAAAAGACAGCGTCTTTGGCAATCCATTTGGGGGCCCTTCTGTCTCTCTCTCACACGGAAGTTTTCTTTCTCTCAATAAATATATTCTGCTCTTAACCTCCGCTTTTTCCTAAAATTCACTCTTCGATTTTAGAGAACACGAGCTCATACCAGACGTCTAGTAGGCTGGAAGTTTTGTTCCCCTGTATCAGTGAGAGATGTACTTCCCTGTCTGTCTCTATTTACCTGTTTCTCCGCGCACCCCCACTCCCCACCTTCTTTTCCTCCTTCCCTCCCTGTCGTTTTGCTTGCCTTCTTCTTACTTCCCCTTCCCTTCCTTTTTGTTTCTTTCTTTTAGGTACAGAGATGACAACCTGAGGGACACAAGGCCTCCACTTCAAGTCTGAAACAGGAGGAAGGGCAAGGAGAGGCATGTGACCTAGTTGCCAGTGACTTCCTGGTTAAGTATAGAGGTATCATTCTTTTTTTTTTTTTTTTTTGAGATACAATTCTTTCATTTAAAAACAAGGAAAACAAGATCTTAATCTAAGCTAGTAGGAGTATTTAACGCACACCACTGACCATGAATTTTTTTTTTAAATAAGCAACACAATAGGCAGGAAGATAGGAAATTAACCACAGATCTATGGGAAAAGAGCTGTTCAAGTGAGTCAGTTATGTAAAGAAATACAGGCCATATAATCAGTCACCAGAACATGAATTCACAAAATCTAGCGGAGATTTTTTTTTTTACCGATACAATACCTCAAAGCTTAAAAAAATCCAATTCCTTCCTTTTTCTTTTCTTTTTTTAAATCTTTCTTCTCTCCCTTCCCTCTTTCACCCTTCTGCTTACCACTGTCTCTTCAAAGGCATAAAAACATAACACTTTTAGAGGGATATATGAATATTAATCCAAGAAGCAGGACATGGATGCAAAGCAGGAACTCCATCTGTATGTGGTAAGGACAGACAGTAGCTCCTTGAAAACTGGCATGTGGAAGATGGGAGACAAGTTTTTTTTTT
>RJWT010033108.1:0-13988 GCA_004365215.1 Cuniculus paca
AAATTGTACAAAAGAAAAAGGCTCAAATTCAAGTAAATCAAAGCAGGAATGGAATGAAGAATTGAGAGAGAGTGAAAAATATAAGGATATAAGTAAATATCTTTCTTTGTAGTTGGTGGATGTGCTATTTTTAATTGCAAGAGGCAACATGCCAAAATCTCTCATTTTTCTAAAAAATCATTCTCTCAAATTATCAGACTATCACTCTTTTTCTGTCACGACCTGAGTGATAACATTTGCTCCTTCTACATTCTCATTTGCTCTTTTTTTCTTAATCAAGAAATGTCTAGATTCTGTTCCTCTAATATCACTAAATTTCTCCCAAAGTTAGCAGAATGAATTCCCCAGTAACCAAATCTATGGTCATTTTCCATTTTCATCCAGCAGTATGAACCTCCTGGTATGGACGACGCTTCTCTGGCTACTACAGCAATGCTCTGCTTGGTTTTTGTTTTCCTATTTGTCCTGCTCCTTCTCAATCTTTCCCCTTGCCTTTTCTTCCCCTACCTTCTTTTAAATATTGGTATAACACAATATTATCCTGGAGCATCTTCTCTCTGAATTTTCTCCTTGGCAAGGCTATTTTCACTACTTCTTTCTCATCTGTAACAAATTTATATTTCATTATACATTGCAGCTGGGTGACCAACATGCATCTCCTGGTTGCCATGCCAGTAACGACAATAAAATCTTTCAGTTACCGTATTTCACAGTTGCTCAAATTGCTCTCCCTCACTCACTGTAGCTAGTCATTCTGTCCATAAATTCCACATTCTAAGCACCTCTCTTATGTACTCCTTCCTACCTATCATTAATGTCATTATTTTCTGGGGTTTTTTATTTTATTTTATTTACTTATTTTTTTTAATTTTTGCAATCCCTGGGATCAATGCAATGATCTCATATATGTTAGGAAAATGCTCTACCACTGAGCTCAGCCCCAGTCCTTACTGTCATAGTCTACTTCTGATTTTCTTCATTGATGGTTAGAGTTACTTACACTCAATTGCTCTCCTTTCTATTTCCTTTCAAGCCAATCACACTGCTGTTACAGAAATCTTCCTAAAAAATCTAAATCTTATCAGGCTTCTCTCATCTTATCCAAGTCCTCCTTTTGATTTTCCTTCCTTAATCAAAGTTTATCTCACACTATATATCAAATTATAGGCCACATACTTGCCTTTATGGTGACTCTCTGAACACACTAAGTACTGTTACACTTTTAGCTCTCCCCAACTCTCCTTACTGACCTATGCATCTACCAAACTCTCCTACCTCTATAAACCTTAAAGAACACCCCATGGATATTCTATCACCATGAAGAATTAATGTTTTCCTTCCAAATGTTTGTAGAAAACTGTGTATGTCAGTATCAGAGTCCTTATTATATTTTATTGTGTTGTGCTTATTATGCAAATCTCTTCCCCAATAATATATGAGTTCTTTAAGACCAGGAATATCGTATTCTTCATTTTTAAATGCTGAGTACTTAGCAGAGACATATACATAAGAGAATACTTCATCTTACTTGAATTTAAAAAGACAGGAAATGAGATAAAAACAGGGAAATGTCTGAAATTAGAACCAAAAAACATGAGAAATCACAGTGGTAAAGAGAGTGGCAAAGTTAACAGAGAGATAAACATCACCAAATATTAAAGACAAAACAAATTTTCATAAATCTTGAGTTATACAGTTTAACAAGAACAGAACTGTGGCTCAGAGATCTCATTTGTCAAATAAGTAGAAGGGCTTGAGGTTATCTCAATGATTTGCCCACAGTTGGCAATACAACTGACAGGTAAAAAACACTTTCATCTCACAATTCTCACCAGGGCACTGTGCCAAGTTGAGATGGAAAATGCTCCAACAATTTGCACCATCAAATTCATTTAAAAGTATTTTATTTTATTGTTGGTAACTTTAAAAATTTTTCACATGATAATTTTATTCGCTAGTATATACCCGATTGCGGGTATATTGATGCACCTTTTCACAGTTTGTGTAGCCTTAACTTACCATTTCGGTGAATTCCTATGGTAATTTTGGGAGATTTTGGTTCCAGTTAGCTATTTTTTTCACTATTCCACTGATGCCTATAACTAAGAAAGATTACTTAAAATATCACATGGGCAGCTGAAAACAACATCTGTGCTCAGTGGTTTAGTACAGATGCGCTGAAAACTACTCATTAGGCACACCGGGTTTTGATGCTGGCTCTTCCGACCTTAAATGGAGAGAATAATCACCTCTTATGCTTCATCTTATGCATCAGGAAATCAGGGAGACTTGACCAGAACAGTGGTTTTCAAACCTGGGTAGGAACCAACACTAGTTGAATGCCTTAATAAATCTAATTATCTAGAATGTCTCCCAGAATATCTCAGGGGGTGATGATCAGAAATCTGTATTTAAATGTTCTTCAGGTGATTCTGATGAGCCATCAGGTCTGGAAATCTCTAAACCAGATAATGTTTCAAGCTGCTCTGACATTAAAGTATAAATAAACCATGTTTCTCTTTTGTATTCACTGTTATGTGTGCAAATCTTTCTTTATACCCAGACACAGGGTTCTTCATGTGGCATGGAGAAAACAGACTTGCTGTTTTCTCTTGGTGAGTCTGGAAAGACTGCAGAATTAATGGCTTTGTCTATATTTTGGGCCAACAGAACCACATGAGAGTGTGGTTTTCTTTTCTTTATTTTCCAATAGTAGCTTCTTAAGTGAAAGAGCGCACATATTTTCCAATAGCTTGACTATTCTCAACAATGAAAGAGTTCATTATTATTTTCGTCTGGTAACAGTTCCTCCAAAAGCCATCTAAAAAAAGAAAAATTTCTGTGTTTTATGTCTTATTTTACAAAATGCATGAAGTAAAAACAGAAAATTAGATCTGTAGCATTCAACAAATTACTGTTGCTTAGATTGCATTAAAGAGAAAATGACAAGGAAAGACACTTCACATTATAAATTAAGAACCTTTAGTTTTATTATTGATTCATTTTTTAAAAATTGTGGCTCAACCAAAGGTTTTCAACCTCTGGAAAAATCAAGCTAATCCTATCTCAATAATGCCTAATCCACAAAGCTAACTTACAGGATGATATAATGAGGGGCCTGGATTACTTTAGGAACCTTACAACTTTAAAGGTTATTAGAGGATGAACAAATGCAATTAATCAATACTAATCTTCTTGTCATTTATTTTTAAAGACACTGATTATATATGGGATTAAGTTTAAGAAAAAGTCTTAAAATATTTCATTGGCAATTTCCTTATATTCACACTGACCTTCCAGACTAGTGAAGGCATGTAATCAACTGTAAATCCACTATTAATTGACATTGTAGTTCTTTATTTGATTCACAAGTATATAATGACAAACAGATATATGTCTTTCTGAAAGCATAGTATTTAATATTTATTTATTATGGACAAAAATGCATTGTAAATAGGAACTAACAGTAAAAGAAAAAATAAGATGTTGCCTGCTTACCATGAATTAGGTGCATAAAAAGATGACTATGACAGTCTATTCCTATTTTAACAGTCTAGAAGAAAATCACATGAATAATTTTGACAGTTTAATTTGTACAATAAAAAACAAAACTTTTCAGGTTGTCAGAAACAGTTTTATGACAAAGGAAATATCTGAACTGAGACTTGAAACATAAGTAGGAGTTTGACAGGCATTCAAAGGAGGAAACTGCTTTCAAGCAAAGAAAACATCAAAGAAAAAGGTATTTGATGTTAGAATTAGAAAAACTGAACTAATTTGGGATGGCTTGGGCATGGGAAGCTTTTGGAGGAGTGGTGGGAGACACATTTAGGTAGATAATATGAGTTGGTTGATATCTTACTATAACTGAATAAACAGCACTCCCATTATAACAGTTTCTTGTTACAGTCATGATATCTTTATTTTTCAGTGTGGTACTCCTCCAAAGAATCACTTCAAAGCCTCTCAAACATCAGAAAATTCCCTGAAAGTAATTTTATTCTTTTTATTTCAGAAATATTTTATCACTTTCTATTGCCTAATATTTTGGTCAAACACCATAGTCCAGGAAAATTAGTCTTTACAAAAATTAATTCTTCTGCATAATCAGTTTCCTCTTTCCACATTATACTTCTTTCTGATTCTACCTGCCTCCATTTCTCTGTACAAGTTCTTAAATTCTCTACAATGAATTTAAAGTGAATTAAGATGTATTTTAGGTTTATTATTGACTATATTAATATTCTGAAGCGAATCAGTACCAAATTGGGAAGCTTTGGCAAACTTGAAGAACATCAAGTTTTAGACATATTCAATAATAATCATGATTTAGTACTTAAAGTTTGGGTTTTGATAGGAAAGCAATTGAATAGGAAAATATGCGTTGCTTAAGTTGGTTATATCTCGGTAGCCTCTTCAAACTTAAGGCATTAGTATAAGCACCACCAGCCTTAGAAGAACATATTATTGAGAATAGTAGTATTTTATAAAATCAAGAATTGTGCTGTGACACTAATTTCCACCTGTTTCAAAGTACATATGTGTATCTATACCATGCCACACCTTCCTCATCCTACCCATTCCTTCCCCAACACACAATTTAATTCTCAATGAATTTACTAATATTTTTGCCATATGGCAGGTCCATGCATGAGAGCATGCTTATCCCTTCACATAATTTTAACTTAAAATGACCAAGACTTTTCTGTGAAAAGTATAAAACATTTAAAAGAATTTATCCTGAACACCTATCTGCCAAGCATGACTGGGCAAGCTCTATGTTTTGAAACTCTTCAGGGTCTTCATGTGCCACTTTTCATGGCAAAGATTAGAAAACCTGCATGAGACTGTCTAGTGGGGTAGTGCTGGTAGACCTACATGCACTTTGCTTCTGACCTTCATGTGGTCGGGACTGCTGCCTTCATTCTCTTTGGAAATTTTTCAGTAATCTTCTCTGATGGGGTAGCCAAAAGTTTTAGTCAAGGGAATCTATAAAACTCAAATGTACATTTTTAATAATAGTTTTATGTTTAATTCCATAACTAATCACCCTTGATACAAGAGCTCTGGAATTTCTGACTTGAAAATAAGTAAATTCCTTGTTTGTTTCTTAGCACTCAGCCTCATGACGATCCTGGCTGCCGATAGAGAATGATCACATCAGAACCAAATCTATGTATCCTCCAGTAATAGACACTGGCAGACACAATACATTCTGGGAGTGTTTGTCAGTCTTTGGCTGATAGTATTTAAATTCTGATTCATGTCAGCTGGTCCAGAGATAAGACTTAAGACTTACAGTTCCACAATCACTGAGATGGGCTGTGATTCATGTACTATGGACAAATGGAGATGAGAAAAAAAGTGGTAAACCAAAAGAAGGAAAGATGGATTAAAATTCAAACAGACACTCACATACACAGAGCTTATGGGTACTATAAATATTTTCCATTTACTCAAACCTCCCTAAGCTATCCAGGTTTTTTTGTTCAGAATAAGAGCATAGTGTTATTTGGATTCCACAGTTCCAACAGAAATATAGAGTTTGATTATGCTTTATAAGGACTTGAAAAAGTATTTGTAGAATTTATTCCAATTATGATATATTTAAGGGCAGGAATGGGAATACAAGTTTAAACTTTATATCTCACTTTGTCTTAAATTTATTGTTTTACACTCTTTTATTACTGCATTTTTCAAATAAGTGATTTTTAAAATAAATTATTCTTATAATAATACATATTTGGACAAAATAAGATACTCAGGAGTAAGTATCTGCTCTGGAGTGCACTATGTGTAAACTGGTTTAACATTCAGGGCATCATACTATACTAAGAACAATTGGCCTATGACATCCACCAAATACTTTAATTTTTTTTTCTTGTTTTAGGCCTCTGCAATTCAGTTGCCTTTCTATTTACCACTGTCTTCTTGATGACTTTCTTTTAGAAAATGATAGATAATAAAAAATAATAGAGTTTCAGAGGTATTCAGTGAAGGGACTACTCCTGTCTACAGTGAGACTATGCTTACAAAGTGATAGACTCAAGTTCAGCATGGTGGCAAACAGTCCTAGCTACTCTAGAGGCTGCTTCAGAAGAGTTGATTGAGACCAGGGTGGGCAACAAAATAAGACCCTGTCTCAAACAAAAGAAAACAAAAAACAAAGCAAAACTGTTTTGGTCACTTTTGTCTTGTTGCTAAGACAAAACACTTGACACCCAGATTGAAGGACAGAAAGGTTTATATGCTTACAGTTCTTGGAGGTTTCAGTTCATACTCAGCTGGCTCCATGGCAGGGTGGCGTGGCTAAGGGGCACCTGTTCATGGCAGCTACAAGCAACAAGAATGAAAAGGGCAAAAGGGGAAAGCGTGCCTCCTCCCCTCCCTTATATTGTATGCTGGCTACTGGCCCCTTGGGTGGATGTGGCACTCACATTGCTAATCTCAGAGCTAGATAATGAACAAAGTGTAAACGCTAGACTCAGCTGCCTTTGAAAGATCCACTCCCCCCTGACCACTTGAGGCTTTGGGGGGACATTTAAACACAAACCATAACAAAAACCAAAAAGGTGATAGGCTGTAGGGTCACTGTGCTGTCTTGTGTCTTACTTTGACCTGCATCGCCATCTGTTTCTAGGATACCTCACTGGTCATTTATGACATGGCTTGATGAAGACTCTCCATCCATTTGGTTAAGACATCCTTCTTCTAATCCCATGCCAGAATGTTAAACTTTTACCATTTTCCTCAATTCCACTAATTATAACATAGTCACATACTTTCACTTTTCTAGGTCTCTACTCCAGGGCTCTTTTTGTGTTTGGGTCACTTTCTACTCATTCTGCAGCTGTTTCTGTGCCTTCAATTTCTGTCCTTGTATGTCAAAGACTATTTCCAATGTAACCCTAATGTGTCATTCACCAGTAACCAAAACAATCTGAAATGAGTTTAAGATCCCCTCCTTGTTTGGAAGTAATTTTGTCTTAATTTTAGGTGTAGAAATCAGACCCCACATTTATTTTGCACAATTGAGTTATTTTGTCTGATTAGGTAGTTCTTAGTTATTCAGTTCCTATGGCTAATCAGTTGTGCTTTAGGTCTGTCAAATTTCTCATATATTTTCCTGGGTCCACTTTCCTGTTGAGTATCTTACCTTGTCCTTTTCAAACATGAAAGTGTCTTCCGATGCCTCCAAAAGAATCATGAGCTCCCTTCCATAGGAGGGACTTTAGTCTTCTTGGTTGTGGACTGAATGTTCATGTCTTCCTGACATACATATGTTGAAGCCCTAATATGATGGTATTTGGAGGTGGGGCCTTTGAGAAATGATTAGGTTTTATAAAGCCAGGAAGATGAGACCTCCATGATGGGATCAGTGTCATTATCATAGGAGGAAGAAACTCAAGCTCCTCCCTCTCCAAGCATATGCAAAAGGCCACATAAACACATAGCAAGGTGACAGTCACCCATAAGCCAAGAGAAAAGGTTTTAGAAAGAAACCTGCTTGCTGGAACTTTGATCCTGGTCTTTCTACACTTTGGAACTGTTCTTTCAATCTACTGAAACTGTTCACTCAATCTATTATATTATTATGGTGGCCAAAGCTAAGTCATTTCTTCTATGCGCTCCTTTCACAAAACCTAGAATGACTACTTCCTTTGCTTTATCACCACCGATTGTTGGAACCAGCTCTCCAACCAGGGTCTACGTATTAGGAGAGGACACAGAGAAAGAGACTTTCGAGGATCACCTCAGTAATTTTTACTGGGAATTCTATTACAGCAGTTTGCTTCATTTGAATATATAAATCATCCCACAAGATGATGTGTAACATTTCAGCATTTCCACTACTTTACCTTCTACCAATACAGTCCATCACAGATGAGTGTTAGGCCCATTTTATCTGAGGAATGATTCCTAATGGTTTTTCTACTTTCATTCCTCCATTCTCTAGCATTACTGCACGTTTTGAACAATTTAGAATTTAAACAAGCTCAAACATTCTCTTTCCTTTTGGAATGCCCCATACTCACTGCAGTTACTCTAAGTCAGTGTTAATTCACTGTGACCTTGCTGTTACAGTCTTCTATCTTTATACCATGCACACACACACATAACCCTACAGTCTTCTATTTCTGGCCACTTCTTCAATTTGCCAAAGATATTTTAGGGTCTAAACATTTCTTTATTTTCTTTACTTTCCTTGGTGACTTTAGCAAACTAAGGGACTTTCATACTGTTCCTTCGACTAGGCTGTTGATTTTGTTTTTACATAAGCCTCTCCCTGAGAGAAATTTGTAGAATCTGTCTGGGTCACCCACAGGCCTTTAACACAGTCCCTGATTACCAAAGTTATTTTTCTCTCCTTTATTTTAGAAGGAGTGAGAATGTGGGAACAAAAAATAGCAAGAGTTCTCTGGAGTGCACTGTGCCTCCCAGAAGTAAGAAAACAAAGAAAGGAAGGATCAGTGAGCCAAATACCTCTTGTACCATTGTCTGTGTGAAATTTCTAGAGCTGCTTCAGAGGGTAAATCCACAGTCACAATTCCCAAGCCTATTATGCTGCAATTTCAAAAGTTTCCCCTGAACATTTGATTTGGAATTTACCTGGTCCGCAGGAGTGGCACCATTTTTCTTTGTTATCTTTGGGAGGACTGATTACAAAGTATTAGGTACTTTCATCATCAGTGTTTTTTTTGTTTGTTTGTTTGTTTTTGTAAAATCATTTTACTAGGCTCCAGCCTAGCAAGATAGGAATAGGGAAAACATCCTCCTTTGGGGTTTTTTTTTGTTTTGTTTTTAACATAAAAATCCACCTTCATTGAACACAGGAATAGATGGATTTTCAAATTAATTATTTTTATTTTATGGTTACTAGTTTTGAAGCTATCTGATCCATGGTAGAACTGGTACTATATGAAGATGCTTGTCTATTACTTCAATTCTATATTCATTAACAAATATATTTAAATCTAGGTAGAAACATTTGTGATTGGATTAGTGCATGGTAATCCCTGCTACTTGCACTGCTCAAGCTGGCAACAGGTGATCATTTGCTCTACAGCAAATTTGAAGCACAAATTTGAATTTTACACAAAAATTCAGTTTTACTGTTATTCTTATATTAGTGGGAGCTGACATCTGTAACTCACAGGCATGCAAATACTTTTGTTTTCCACCACCTAGCTGAACAAAAATATACTTACTGTACTGTTTTCATTAGGTGAGACCTGCTTTTTATATTTTGATGAGAATGCCATGCAACCCTCTTGTGAACAAAATGACCAGGGTACAAACCATCTTTGGAGAAAGTTCTTAATAAGTACATCTTCTTTAAATAAATCCTCCCGTAAGAAATGGAGAATTCACTGCCTTTACTTTGAAGGCTTTGTAGTTATCTGTCAAATTTCTATGTGCAGCTCACCTACATTCCCTTATTGAAAATATCAGTATTTCTGTACCATAGTTCTTGAAAGGACTTGAAAATCTCAAAAGTCTGTGTCCCCTTTGGTTTGCTTCTGTCTTGATTCCACCCAGGCTTTATTGATGGTTCTCTTCATATCATCATCTCCATCTTCATAGATTTTCTTTAGAACATTCATTAATCCCTCACTAGGATCTGTCTTAGCATCATAGGATGACTTTTCTTTTTCTTTGCACTCTTTCTCAACCTGAGTTAAGTACTCCCACTGAGGGTTTTCCGCTTCCTTTCTACACAAGATAAGAACTGTATCAGTCTTGATTTTTTTTTGAACTGCCGTCCACTGAGATGGGTTTCAAGAGATTGTTCACAATCATAGAGTAACTCCTCCCATTTAGATTCTTTACCAAAAGATCAAATGACCTCTCTGTGAAATCCACCTGCACGTTCTCGGCAGGAACTTGATGAACTCTAGTTAAGGGAATGTAGATTTTCACAAACTTATCTGACTGACCCCATCCATAATGACAGATTCTCACTGTGTATCCTGTTGTGATGGGAGCATCCACAGCAGCCAGTTTTTCACTGTCAAGTTTTTCACTGGTTTCTTTTGTGATTTTTGTTGCATCTTCTTCTTTATTTCTGTTTCAATCTTGGATTTTTCAGCTGTCAGGGCATCACGCACTCTCTTCCTAGTGGCCTTTTCCAGCAATGCCTTTACCTCTTCTAGATCATTCTGCAGCTCCTCCAAAGCAGAAGCCATGGTCGGGCGGGGTCAGTCCGAAGGCCCGGGCTTCAGGCGCGCACGAGGACAGGAACAGACCGACCCAGCGTGCTCCCCACCAGCGTGGACCTCGCCAGAGCGAGCGCCGCGCATGTGCCCGACCTGAGCGAGACTGCGGCTTCCTTCTCTGGAATTCTGAGTCTTGTATGTTTCAAGTCACAAAATAAAATATGCATATAAAACCACAACAGATGTCCATAAAATCTTCCTTTGTTAAACAAATACTTTCCAAGCATATAAAGATAGGCCATGCTAATTGGGGAGAGCATGCTCATGCATCAAATCAGTGAATGTCCATTATCAGGTTTGAGGAGTTTCCGTATCAACAAATGTGGACTGGATACCTAGCCGTTCACTCTCCGAGTGACTACACTATCAAACAGATGCTTGATAGTAAATATGCAAGACATTATCCTTGTTCTAAGCAATGTTACAAAGAAGCTTTACAATCTCACAGAGTTGTGACTCATTCACAAGACGCACTGAGTAAAAATGCAAGGCAAAAACAAAGGTATACTATGATCTATATTGCCTTCTCAAGCCTGAATTACATACTTACGATGTGAGTGATACAGAGCAGTCCTAACGCTGGCTTATACTGAACTTTGGAATGCATGCGATGGAGAGTTCCCTTTCTTGCTTCTGTTTGTGCTTAGTCAAATGAAGCTGGCGTTCCAAAAGCTTGCATCAATTCTTGGTGGGAGGAGATGGGAGGAGAGTATGAAAAACATGTCAAGTATCTGACGAAAATTGGTTAGAGATTCAACATTAGGAGATAATTTGCCATTCTTAGTTTGCAATTTCATGACATTAAGCAAATTCGAGTAGCTTACTGGTCCTCCTTATAACCCCTTAGGGTAGACAATATAGTTATCAAACAGTATTATAGATGAAGAAAAGAAAGGTCAGAGAGATTTTCAGGTTTTTCCAAGAACCTTGATGTCTCTTTTGGGGTCCTGGCAGGAAATAAATGTCATATTCAAAGGGTTTGACTGAAAATAACTGATTGACACACAACATTAAGGACACCAACAAGAGATGGTCAAGTACTCAGTGACTGTAGCAAGAAGTAGGACTACACCTCAAGGGCAGAGGAAGAGAGGACAATAGTCTCAGTATCTGGTGAGAGCTGCTACTGTGAAAAAGGGGCTGTGACCTTGAAAAGTCAACATAGACACTGATAGAATTGTGGCCAGACAGGGACAAATCTAGAGAAAAAATAGTCCCATCCTTCTCTCTTGTTACTTTCTTATCACCTGTCAATGATTCCCACTGGCCAAAATAAATGAGAAGCCAGAGAGTGATGGTCCCAGAAGATGCAATCAAAGGAGTACAGATTCCTGGGGACAGAACCCACCAGAGAGCCATGGAAGAGATCTGGGGGAACTGGGGGATCTGGAGGAGGTGGGGGGTGGGTAGCATGCCAGGTAAAAATATCTAGTTTCAGGTAAACAAATGAGGTGCTCTTTTCCTTGTAAGTATTGTACTACTAATATATGCACTCCAGATGGAAAATCAAGAATTAACTGTAATTATTAGAAAAAACTAAGAACATGAGTTTTATCAAGGCACATTTGTCCTTTAGATTAGCCTGAAACCTCTGCATTTCCTTATGTTTGTGGCTACAGGGAAATCCTTTCTTCTTGGACACAAGTCATACTTTGCAACCTGTCATCTTTAGTATGTAAATATGTTTTCATCTCTTCAAAGAAGGCACAAACCCCAGAGATCAAATTGTTGACTTTCTTGAATTCTGAGCCCTGTATGTGCCAAGTCACACAAATGAAATATACACATAAAACACAACAGATGTCCATAAAAATCTTCATTTGTTAAACAAATACTTTCCAAACATGCAAAGACAGGGTCATGCTAATCAAGGAGAGTGTACTCATGCATAAAATCGGTCAATGTTCGTTATTAGGCTTGGAGAGCCTCAGTAACAACAAATGTGGACTGGCTATCTAGTCATTCACTCTCCAAGTGTTACATAATGTTACGTTCTATAAAGTCTTATATGCAAAACACACATGCCGCCACCACCACCATCAACAATAAAACAAACAAACAAACAAAAAAGAAAGAAAAAAAAAAGAGAAAACACAACTCCCAATCTAAATAGGTGATGGAAAACTACTAGGATGTTTAACATAAAAACACTGCTAGAAAACAAATCATGGAGTGCACAGTCTTAGAGATAATGCGAATTTTTCTGGGAAGTACTCAAAGTGAAATGCAAAGAGATTGTAATTCAGCCTATTTCATAGTGATCTTTTGTTAGGACTGCAGATACAGATTTGGAATCCAAAACTGTCAGTACTATACTATTGGCAGATGCTGCATAAGTTCATTCACTCAGTTCATCTTTTGTTTAAGTGCCTACCTCTCTTTGCCACTCTGATCCTCAGGTGTCTGAAAATTCCTTAAATTAAGCACAGTTCTTTCCTCATATTAGTACAAAGATCTCTAGAAAGGTTTTCTGTTTTGTTGTGTTTTAAATCCTGTGATTCTATTATCTTGGTGTGAATTTATTTTACCTAACTACTTTCCTCTTTTGATTAGAGAACTTTAAGCTACAGAAGGAAAGCATGATATGCCTTTAACGATTTAAAGACACGTAATTAAAACACATTAAGGCTATGGGAAGAAAAAGGAAGAAAAACTTTGGAATGAGGAAGAAATTGTAGAAGGCAATGGTGGGCCAGCTTCAGAGTTGTGGAAGACAAACTTCCTTGGGTGCTCAAGGCAGGTCTACACCTAGGTGCTCTCTCTCTCTCTCACTCCAGTGGTGGCACCCCCTACTGCTCTGGACTGGTGATCTCACCCAGCTGACTAATACTTGTGACTGAACTGTTACTGAAACTGTCATCAAAAGTTTCACATTTCCCCAGGACAACTTTAGCTTTCATGTCTTTGAAGAAACAACCCAGTTCCCTTAAGAAACTTTGCTTTAGTTATGCTTCCTTTCACTGCTTAACCAAGACTCTGGCTTATCCACCATCATTTCTGATCATTTATTTCTCCCAGAGCCATGAAAATGGCAGTGAGTTCTGGCCCATGGGCCTAACCACCTGAAATACCCTTTGTGGGTTACACTATTTGGCAGGTCTTGAAGGAGTGACAAACGTAAGTTTGCTTATGCCACTGAGCTATATCCCCGGCCTTAGAAGGAAATTTAAAGAAAGAAAATCAGACTGTATAGCAAAAGTAATGAATTAAATAATTAAAATTGTTTAATTTTATTGTAACTCAGACATAACAATAGTACTGGCCTTCTGTGACCTGTTCGCCAACTAGAGTAGAGTTGCAGCTGTTGGAATAGAAGGTTTTGGTTAATATCTTTACAACTAATATGCTATTTGTTTTGGCTTTTAACTAAATTTGTTTTTAAGTATACCAGAACATCAAAAAGGATTCTTGTCTAGAAGCTTCCCCATGAGACGGAATCCTCCTGGGAGGAGGACTTTTTTTCCTTGTCTCTTCTTCTGCTCCGGCTGTGCACAATGAAACACTACTACCAACGCACATACCATCTTTTTAAATGAAAGAATAAAAACTATGATACAGAATTTCAAAACAAAATAATAGGAGATTAACAGTGGTTAATATTTTGCATAATGTTATCTTCAAATAGTTGTTTAGATTACAAAATATAGGCATGAAAAAATGATCAAACAATCAAGCAATGAAAGTACAAACCATTTTTTAGATGAACTGACAGATTAGTACTATAGTTATCTATCATATATATGTATACATATTTATGTATATGTATGTATA
>RJWT010033109.1:0-13971 GCA_004365215.1 Cuniculus paca
TAGCTATTAGACTGTAACAGTCATCCTTATTTTTTTAAGAGGTAAAGATAGAAATAAGAATCACTCTATGAAGTAAATATAAAAACTATAAACAAACATAAACCTAAAACAGAACCATGAAATAAACTAAACAAAGCAACAAAAATATTGATTGTAGTAGTGAAAAAAATAAAAGAAAGTAGAAAAAGTTCAGAAATAATTTTTCAGGATTTCAATACCTCATATTTAATGAAGGTCAGGATATCTAGACAGAATAAAAATAAAACATTAAGAGATCTGAACACTATAAACTGAGATGATAACTACATGGCCCTCCACTGAAGAACAGTAAATGCAATTCTTCTCAAGTGGGCATGGAAATCCTTGATAATGTACCACATGTTGGGCCCCCAGAGTGACCTAAAAGCATTAGACTCTGTTCTCAAATCACAATGAAAGAAAATTAGAAATCAAGAGTGTAATCAACAAATGTGAAGAAATGGACACATATTTAAATAACTACTGAATCAAGGAAATCAGTAGAAAAAGGATAGAAACCACAAAAATGAAAGTGTAATGTATCAACACATATATGAACTGAAGAATAGATAAATAAATTGTGGTATGTCAATACAATGAAATATTAGACACAAAAATGGTAAAACACTGAGAAATACAGAATGAATGAACATGCTAAGTGAATAAAACTAAGCATGAAAGATCACATACTATGTGATTCCCTTTATACAAAATATCTAGAATAAGTAACTCTATCACAGAATAAAAATAAATTACTGTTTTCTGGGGGATAAAGGAGAGATTTCCAGAGGAAGGAGAAGTACAAGGTTAGTTTGAGGGATGATGGGAATACTCTAAAATTTGAAACTCTTGATGCACAATATTGTGACTACACTAAAACCAACTAAACTGTACACTTATAAAAGGTTTTTTTTTTTTTTTATCAGGAATTAAACTCAAAACCTTGTGCTTGACATGCAGGTGCTTGTGCCACTGGGCTAAATCCTTGGCCCTACACTTGCAAAAGTTAAAATGCTTAATTTTATGCTTCATTAATTATATCTAAAAAAATTTTAAAAACCAATGACTATTTAGCTGTACAGTTGGAGTCTTTATAAAAGATAACTAAGGAAGTAGAGGGGGTGACTAAGGAAATTATGGATGTATACTAAGGATTGAACTTGGGCATTCATGCTGAGTTCCAACCCATACTTTTAAAAACTTTTTATATTGTAATAAGATCTTGCTAAATCACTAAGATGCCCAGCCTGGGCTGAATTTGAGATCCTCCCACCTCAACCTTATGGAATGCTAAGATTACAGGCTAACAGTACCATGCACAATTTGAGAAATACCTTCAAAAGACTCATCAGCAGACTGACCACAGGTAAGGAAAGAAAAAAAGTATTTGAACACACAACAGTAGAAATTAACCAAATTTAAATTTTTAATGGATTACTAAGGTATAAACATATGGAAATATGAGATAATGAGGAAGAAGATACTTTACTTTCTTGTAAATAGATATAAAAACTCTATTAAGATGTCATATCTACCTTACTTGATCTGTAGGTGTAATCCAATGCAAATCAAAATCCCAGCAAGATATATTGTGAATATTAATACATTCTAAAATTTATATGTAAAGGCAAATGACAGGATAGCTAATAAAACACTGAAGAAGAAAAAATTGGGAGCACTATTTCTATGTCTATTTTTAAGATGTACTAGAAACTATAATATTCAAGACTGCATATTATTGCATAAAAATAGATACATAGATCAATGGGATAGAATTGATTATAAAATAATCAAATTGGTAATAAACAATTCAAAAGCTACAGACTGTAAAAGAAATAATGAGAAAATATTAAAAATAGCTTTTTTACTAATAAGCATGACAGCTTAAACAAAATGAGTTTTATTGAAAGACACATATTTCCCAATAATAACACCAAAAAAAATCAAAATAGTAATATACCTATCTTTTAAAACAACTTTGTTATCCTTTTTACAAAAATGTTATACTCAGGTGACTTTGTAAATGAACTCTTTAAAACATTTAAGATGAACATTTTATATAAATTATTTCAGAAAATAGATGAAGGAGGAATAATTCCTTCTTATTTTAATAAGCTGGTGCTATTAAAATATAAACACAAGTCAACAGCAATCCAAAAAAAATTCATCAATATATTTATAAAAACTAGATTTTTTTAAATTAGCAAGCAAAACATAAAAAGCATATAATGAATCATGACCGACTGGGATTTTTTGTAGAAATCAAAGGATATGTTAACATTGATCAACCATATTAATAAAATAAAAGAGAAAAACTACATGATTATCTCAAGTTACATACAAAGGGTAATATAAATATACAGAAAATGTTTAAATCTTAAAAATTATTCCAATGAAAATCAGTAAATCAAGTTCAAAAGCTCTGCATAGCAAAGGAAATCATTAACGCTGAAGGGAAAACCTACTGAATGAGAAAAAATTTTACTGCTGAATGGGGAAAAAATTTTACCAGCTACTCCTCAGACTAAAAACTAGAATATACAAATAACTAAAAAAAATTAGACTCCCAAATTTAAAGAGTAAATTTAAAGTTTAAAAGTGAGCACCTGAAATGAGTAGACAATTCTCAAGTAAAACATACAAATGACCAATAAATACATGAAAAACTGCACCACATTGCTGGCTATACAGCAAATGCAAACTAAAACAGCATTAAGATTCCATCTCACTATAGAGGGAACACCTATCAACCAGAAATGAACTGATAACAAATACTGGTGAGACTGTGGGGAAAAGGGAACACTTCTCCATTGTTGGTGGAAATGTACTGGTATAACCAGTGTGGAAATTAGTATAGAGATTCCTCAAAAAACTGAAAGCAGAAATTCTACTTGACCCAGCTATTCCCCTACTAGCTATCTTTCCAAAAGAGTTGCAGACATCATACCACGATGATAAATGCATACCTATGTTTACAGCAATAGAATTCACAATAGCTAAATCTTAGAAATAGCCTGTATGTCCATCAATGGATGAATTTATTTTAAAATGTGATATTTATATGAAGTACTACTCTTCCATAAAGAAGGACAAGCTTGAGTCATTTGTAGGAAAATAGATGCCCCTTGAGACCATAATGTTAAGTGAAATAACTCAGATACACAACTTTAAATATCGAATGGTTCCTCTTATATGAAACACACAAACACACACACACACACACACGCAAATGAAATAAAAGACTAAAAATAGAAAAAAGAAAGAAAAAAGGCATCGAATCCAATGTTGATAATCTATTTAAAAGTGTACCTGAACTAAGTACAATGTCTTACATGTTTTATATGTTCTTTGGCCTTATTAGTCCAGTTTTCAACCTGCATAAATGGTAATTAAATTTATAACATCTTATAAGAAAAAAGTGAATCTGAAGCTGGAAAAATAAAAGGGAAGTTGACAGAGTGGGAGGAAATAAGGTAACTCAAAGGTGTTATGTGCATGTGCTGATCATTATGTACTGCAAACATGTACTAATAAAAGTAAAAAAAAAAATTCCAGTAAAAGACACACTAGCAGTAATCCCCCTTAAAATCCTACCCCTTGCTACAAACATACTTGTTCTATCCTTCTTGCCACTTTCTGAAGCAAATCTGAAGTCATTTTTGTGGGTGTGTTTATAATGCCAAAAGTGATTCATAAAAAGATCGTGGTGTATCCTCACCTATGTCATTCAATGGATCTGGCACATGTGACACTTGGATCTTCCCCAAAGTCAAAGTAACTGTAAAAGGTAAATGTTTTCATTCAGTTCAGGTCAGCCAGGACAGCACAAGTAAAAATGATATCTCTCAATGAAAACTGCAGTGTTAAAAGAAATGAATGAAGACCTAAGTAAAAATGGAGATAGGTTCTATTAATGTTTTGGAATACTCACTACTGTTAAAATACCAGTTCTTCCCAAACTGGTGCATTGTTTCCATGTAATAATTAATCAGTAGCATCTCATATTTCTAGTAGAAATTGATAATCTGGTGCTAAAATTTATATGAAAAAAACCAAAGACTTAAAACAAAGAAATCTGAAAAAGAATAAAGTTAAGTTCAGAAGTTCACATCAGATTTTAATAATTTGTATAAAACTATAGTAATCTAGACAGTGTTTTACCCAAATGTGAGTAGATGAATTGGTCAAGAGAACAGAATAGAGAATCCCAAAACAGACCCACATATACATAGCCAAGTGAAATCTTGACAAAATTGCCTGGTCAATTTAGTGTGAAAAAGTTTTTTTAAAAAAAGCTTTTTACCAGAAGAACTGAATATCATCATCAACTGGTATTTTATTTTACAGCCTTGAGATGCATAAAATACATGAAGAAAATGAATTTATACGAATCTCAAAGATATAAAAAACTCAACAAGCGAGGTACAGAAGAAAAGATATGATTCAATTCCACTCATACAAAACTGCAAAAGTGGCAGTATTGATCTACAGCATCATAAGGCAAAGCCATGTTTGCCTGGAGGGACATTGAAAGGAAGTGACTGCTAAGAGAATTCAAAGAGCTTTGTAATGATGTGGAAATGGTTTGTGTCTTGACTAATGGTGGTTTCAAAAGGATACACATTTGTCAAAAGTCATTAAGCCATACACACAAGTGAATTGATTTTATATAAATTATACTTCAATAAAATAGTTAAAAATAGTATTCATTATCTAAAGCTACATTTAATAAGCGGTATTTCAAAATACATTCTGTTGGTAGTAGTGGTGATGGTGTTTTTGTGCGTGCGTGCGTGCGTGTGTGTGTGTGTGTGTGTGTGTGTGTGTGTGTTTGTGTGACTTTTTCCTATTACTGGGAGTAGATCCCAGAGCTCTCAACACTGAGTTAGATCCCTAACCATTCTATTTTGAGACAGGGTCCTGATAAATTGCTCAGTTGCCTAGGTGGGCTGGAAATTTGATCTTCCTACCTAGCCCTCCAGACTGCCGAAATTATAGATGTGTGCCACCACATTTGCTTAAAACAAATGTTATACAAACAACATATCTTTTGATTAATTCAGAAAAAGTTTTGAGGATATAGAGGAAGCCTTGTTTTGTTTTGTGAATGGGAATTCCTCTTCAGTGCCTGAAAGATAGCTTTATATTCTCAAATGACCTACACAAACACTATGCCAGAGATAGGTGAACTGTCCAGTATACAGACATGCTGAATCCTGCACCACACATAAATATTTAAACAGCTCCTACAGTATTTCATTCATTCTAATCATAATATAATTTTTGGGTGTTTAGGCTAAAACACATGGATAGACTGGGAAGAAATAAAAACACTTTAAAAGCAGAAATTAGACACTCTTGGTACTTTTTGCTTCCCCATCTAAGCATAACTAAAGGTGAAGTTGGCATTCTCTTGGCTGCTTTTTCTTGCAGTGTCCATCCTGAGTCTCAGTAACAAACAACTGTGAAGTATTATAGTGTATTCAAAAGAGTGTTTGAAAGAAAAAATGTGAGCAAAATTCTTAAAACTCTGAATGCTTAATTGATATTTTCATGCAATGAACAGTTCCTGAGCACCAGTTATGACTGAGAGACAATGAGTATTAGACATGAATTGTAACTAATTCAATAAATTATTCACTTTTTTAAGTCACATCAGAGGTAAATGATGAGGATTAAATGATACAGAACATGTCAGTGTTCAGCACTGAGCCTGAGACATGGAAAATATGTAATATTATCAAGGTGATGATAAGGTCATTTTTAGATGACCTAGTGTTCTTTCCAGCTCACAAAGAGTAAGATGCATAAATAAAGTCTTTATTTTCATAATAATTTATTCACTAATAGTATTAGAAGTGAGATTAATTTATAATTTAGTCTTACCATGAAAGTTTGTTTATTCATTTGTTATCTAGGGAAGATGTTTAGAGACAGGAGAAAAGATGGAGCTGGTTGCCTTTGGCTTGAGTATTACCATAAAATTTAGATTTTTATGAGAGAGAGAGAGGAAGAAAGGTCTCACAGCGGGGTGAGCAATATGAATGAAGGCACTGCAGGGAGAAATAAGACACATTTAGAAAGCATGATGTACCAAAATTTCTCTATGGCACCAGGTTCAGGAAGGAGACTCTTGCTGCTGCAGTGACTGGTAGTTACAGATTCCTGGCATTCTCAATCACTTAAGGACTTTATTTGCATTTTTTCATGTAGTACTTAAATCCTGCATTTCTCCTCTGAAAACTAACTTTTTTGAGCTCCAACTGCCAGGAAGAAGTTGTTACAATTTGAGGTCTGTCTGACCCCAAAATCTATGTGGGAAGACATAAGAAACATATGGAAATGCCAGGGCTGGCAAGGACTCTAAAAGATTTGGGACAAAATTGAGGGCAGATGTTTATTTCTGGCTGAATAATGCACTTTACAATTAAGTAGGTGAGAAATGGAGGCTTGTGCTGGCTTGTGAAAAGAAAAGCACAGAGAATTACCAGACTTCTCTTTTAAGAAGCTAAAAACATATATATATATATATATAGATGTTGAAGCATACATGACAGTAGTGGAATCTGCCAAGGACAGCTGCAAAGTCAGGGACTTCTTCATCTACATGACAATTAGCAGACACTTGAACTATTCTTTGGTTTTTGACATTTAACTCTTGTCCTACAAAATGACCTCTTCTAGCTAAAAGTAGCACACTCTTAAGTTTTACATTTTATCAAACTATGATGACAGTGACCAAATTGTCTGCTTAGACCCATATTTTTTTGTAAAATACTGAATACTAAAATCCCTTTGAAGTTAATAGCTTCAAAATATTGGCTATTAAGTAGCAGTCACATGCATTGCTGGTGGAAGTATAAAATGATGCAACCTCTTTAGAAGTGAGCCTAGCAGATTCTCAAACAGAACCTAAAGAAACATCTTTTACATTACAGAGAATATTTTAAGAGAATATTTTCTGAATAAAAGAAATTTTCACAATTTGGCAAAATTAGCTCATCAAGAAAAAATATTATTAGATGTTTAAATGGTGAAACTAACAAAACTAACTCTCTGAAATCTGAAATCTTTTCATTTAGTACTGCAAGACCAGTGCTTACTATGCAGTCTGTTCTCTTGTGCCCAGGTTGGTAATCTCAGTTTGCTTTTTTCTGTTTAATCTCCTGGTCACAGTTGTTGAGTAATTTTAGTTGGAGGTTGAATAAGAGGTGAGAAGAAAGCTCTCTTCAGTGTTTTGGTTCTTAGGAAAGACTGCTGCCTAGTTAAGACCATTTCCATGTGCTGCTGATTTTACTGTTATTCCAGATGATTGAAAGAAAATAAAATGGACGGGCACCATCAAAGCCAGCTCAAGAAGATATCACTATTGGTAAACATTTCTCGTCAAGATGTCTTGAAGTACACCTTTGTTGAGGGAAAATTGTAAATAGTTGAAGAATGTTAATGAAATTAAAACATTTGGTTATTGAATTGTGTATGGGGCTAGAGGCTTTCTGTTTGTGAAATGTATATACTAAAAATAAAGCTTCAGAAGCTAAAAATAAATCCTATAACTCTATGGCATAGGGTACCCATTTCTAAACATTTACCCCAAGGACGGAGATCATATATACATAAAAATAGCACACTAAGATCACAAATACTCATTCAAAAGAGCTAAGTTGTAATCAACTCAAATTATAATACGAGAACGATTAACAAGTGGATGCTTTAATTCAGTCACTGAATATTATGTATAACAGATGACTCACATATGTACATAGTACATCTTAAAAAATGTGCTGGCAAGTCAAAGGGGCTGGACACAGAGAAAAGTGTAATTCTATTTATGTAACTCTTAGAACAGTCTATGGTAAAAGAAATAAGAATGCTGCCACCTCTGAGCATGAAGCGGACAGCCATTTACTGATAAGCTCACAAAAGAAATTGCTGTGAAGACAGGAAAATTCTGAATCCTAATGGCCTTGTAGATTACATGTCTATGCATTTGTGAAGACTCACTGAATTGAATGTGTGTGCTTTGTAATTTACGTGCAATAGCAAAGTTCAAACATTTACTATAAAATCTCTTTGAAATCAACAACTTTACAATGTTGACTGATGAAATCCTGTAGGAATAAACTGTGGAACTGATTCTTGCTTAAAGCCAACCAAACAGGTTTGAATCTGGACATCTGAATGTTTGAAATATTTAGAATTTTTACATAAAGATTAAGACATGCATATCTAGTTGTAATTTCATACATTCATACAAAAAACTTTATAAAATGGATTAGAAAAACCTGAAATAAACCCACTAAGGTACAAGTTTAAGCTTCCAACTGAACAGTGGATATAAGAGTCAAGGAGGGATGAGGGAACAGTATTTCATTTTAAAACTTGTTTTTCAAAAAGAGTGTACTAATTTAAGTCAAGAAGACAATTTTTGCAGGGAGGGTCACTATGGATTAAAGACAGGCCTTTGCTCTGAGCTCTAACATCAGTCCTTTTTATTTATTTTTATTTTTTATTTTTTGTGCCAGGGATCAAGCTCACAACCTTGCGATTGCCAGGCCGGCGCTTATGCCACTGAGCTAAATCCCCAGCCCCGTCCTTTTATTTTTTTTTTGGTATTTATTTATTTATTTATTTTTGAGACAGGTACTCTAAGTTGCTAGCATGCTACATGGGGCTGGAAATTCCCATCCTCCTGCCTCAGTGTCTCAGAATACTGTGATTATAGGTGTGTGCCACCAATATCACACTTCTTAAGAAAGGGAACTTTTCAGTGTTTATAGTTAACAAATTATGCCATCTTATTAGCAATAAGATAAGTGTTTCTTCAGGCACGCATTTCACACATGTATACGGGCAGCATACAGGCAACTGGTTTTTTCAACATTATCTTTAATGAAATACAAGTAAAATGCAATCAGATGTATCTATTATATGCATACCGTTAGTGAATTTTGACAAACTGATACCCTCATACAACTGTCATCACATTTAAGATACAGCAAGTCCATTGTGTGCAGAACTCCTGTGCACCTCCTCCCACTCAGTGCCCCACCCAATATCCAGCCCTATCTACACTTTTTCTTTTTTCATTCAGGGAACTGAATTTGTAATGTTCATAAACATTTGGTATTTCTTGCTTCCGCTATCATAAAATAAAATGATACATTATTGATAAGAGATCAGAGGTATGTAAGCTAGAAAAGATTTCTTTTCCTTCATCTTTCCAAACAATAGTTCCACCTATGTGTCTCTCCTCTTTGTGATAGAAAACGATAGCAACTGAATCTGAATGCAGCCCATGTTGTTCACAGTTTTAAACATTCCTTTCTCTCTTTGCCATTCTTCAACCTACGATATTTTGTGCACATCATAACTGATATGCATTTCAACCTATGATATTTTGTGCATATCATAACTGATATGCATTTACTCAGAATCAAAAAATAACACAAGCTTTTTTGTCTCTCATCATTTATAATATTCTTAATTGTTTTGAGTAATTTGAGTGTGACTGGTTAGGGTCCAGAAAGAGACAAAGGAGAGAGCTCATATTTAAAAGCCATACTTTGTATACAGAGATTTGCTTCCAACCCTGTTGAAGACCCTTTAACACTCCAGACACATAAAAACATAAGGTTCTCTCCACCAATTCAGTTCTCTAAAGCACTTGCTTCAGAACCTACACAAGCAACAGAAACTGAAAATAAAATATTTTCTGCCATTATCAAAAAAGTCTCAGCCGGGCGTGGTGGCTCACGCCTGTAATCCCAGCACTCGGGAGGCTGAGGCAGGAGGATCATTGTGAGTTCAAGACCAGCCTGAGCTACAAAGTGAGCTCAAGGCCAGCCTGAACGGCATAGTAAGACCCTGTCTCAAAAACACCAGGGCCAGGGATCTAGCTCAGTGGCCTAAGCGCCTGCCTGGCAAGCGCAAGGTCGTGAGTTCAATCCCCGGTGCCACAAAAAAAAAAAAAAGTCTCTGTCAGAGTCTTGTCATAAAGATCCTTAAAGGCTAAGCAAATGATAGTGCAATTACATTTCAGCTTTCTTTGCCTGGTTAGTCTTTCCTGTTTTGAAAAGACTGCCAAACCAATTTATGCTGAATTTACACTTTGGTCTGGGGATTCCCCCTTGTTATCCAGTGTTGTAATGAGTAATTATTTCCAGAATCAAATAAACAAATAAAGGTTTCTGGCACATATAGGACCACTGAATATAGTAGTGAAAGTCTTCCTTTTCCTAACTGTCAGGAGTTCTCCCCTAAAGCATAATGTAGCCCAATGGTGCTTTTATTCTTTGGTTTGATTGGTTTAAGTCTCTTTTCTACTATTTTATTGCAATATGTGAGAAGATAGGAACAGCTCTTTTGAGGGGACATTATGGTAGCCATAGTTGGTTTCTTGTTGTCTGACTTGAAGGCCTGTAATGCTTTCACTCTTTTGTTTTATCTGGTTTTATATTATTTTGTTTTGTTTGAGTTTACTGTCTGTAAATGCATGAATAACCATTTGGAAGAAGGCAAGAAACACTAGGGTAGCCATTATTAATCTCCTGTTGTTATGTTTTGAAGACCTGTATTGCTTGCAGTGTTCTGTTCTGAAATGCTATATTGTGTTTGACTCAAAAAAGAAAAAAAGCATAATGTAAATAGTACCTCTAGAGTTAGACAGTGCACAATCTATACTACCACAGATAGGGAACATGCATATATCCTTAGCATTTTGCAATAGAAAATGGTTTGCTAATGACTGCATAGGCCGCATCCTATTTCATAGGAATGTCTATGCTCTGTACTAATTCATGTTACACTTGACAAAATTACTAATTTTTGTAGAAGTAAGATGTAAGAAACATACCATGACCCCTATGAAGCTTTCTAAATAGCATATTGATATAATCATTGTCAAAGTAATCTCTACCTCAGTAGGGATAATAATTGTCAGCTGTAATGTATGTGACATGACATAGTTTAAGCAGTGAAAAAAGTTCTCAGTCTTTGTATCTTCCCCAGCGATACTGTACTACATTTTAAAGTGGTATGATTTGCTTGAAATGCTGACAACACTGTAGGTTTATCTTTTACGTTACAACTGTTGAAAATATCTTTTGTACTCTACTAGGTATATTTAATTATGTTTTGACGTGATATATGCATCATTATTGTTTTCCTATTGGGCTGATAATCCCCTTGAAAATGTGCATGACTCTTTTCAGTCTTCTCAAAATTTCTAGACCTCCTCAATACATTTTTGGATGACAGGTTGAGATTTTGATCAAAGTACGTATGTATTGGTATTTCATTGATTAAATAGGTCATTGTCCTGTTATAATAGAACAAGTCATTTCCACAAAATTAATTATTTTATACTCTGCAGTTCAAACTCCCAAAATCTTCCACTTCATTTTTAAAGGAGAGAAAATGGTTAAAAGTCTGTGAAGAAAAACTACTATATTCCAGAATTAATGATGAGAATTTTTGACAATTCAAAACACAGATTTCTTGAAAATTAAGCCCCAGAACCTATACTGCTTTTTCTTATTGTATGTGCAAACATCAAAAATATAATTTTATTGTCTTTTAGCTTTCAAATATCTTCTCTATTATCCTCAGTGTTAGAGACCACACATGAGAGTTAACTACTGATTAAAAAGTATTATGTTAAAATTAAGGTAGTTGAGCCAGGCATGGTGGCACACTCCTGTAATTGAAGCATTTGGGAGGCTGAGGCAGGATGACCATTGTGAGTTTGAGACCAGCCTGGGCTACAAAGCGAGTTCAAGGCCAACTCAAACTGCATAAGGAGACCCTGTCTCAAAAGACCACAAAGAAATGAATAAATAAAAATAAAAATAAAATAAAATAAAATAAAGGTAGTTTACTTAAGAGTCATTATACACAGTCATAGCTGTGTGTTTAACTGGATTAGATCTTGATATTGTCATTTTAAAAAGATTTATTATTTATTCAAAGTCATTTTATATAGAAAACTTCAACATAGAAAAAATAACAAATTTTCAAAAAATGATACTGCTTTATCTCTAGCAATACTCAGAAAAATAAAACCCGAGCCTCTTTTCTGCATTTTGAAGGCTTTTCTACATGGTACTCATGAGATTACACACTATAGAAGAAGAATTATTCAATGAAATATATACTTAAGGAAAGATTACCCTATTCTTTTCTTGTGACTCTCATAACTCATCATGGCTTTCTCATAATTGAGTCTAGTGATTGGTAACTGAGTCTGCTGAAAAGAACTGACAGTAGGCAGATCAACTACGAATAAAATACATTAACGTGCGCATGGGCACAGGAGCCACACAAAATACGCAACTCAATGAAGGGCTGGATGGCCGAGGTTTAAACACTTTCTTTACAGGCACAAAGGAAGTGGAGGACTGTGGGAAATTTTAAAAGGATAGTAAATTATTTTTCCAGGAAATGAATGACCACAAGGAACAGACACTGCATTGGGACAAAGTTCCTTTGTGTTTTGGGTGTATTGTTTGTTTTTCACTCTCTTCTCTGGTTAATCCTTTCTAAGTAGTGAGATTTCATAAAGATTACATTTCTTGTAAGAAATTTCCTTAGATATGAAAGCCTCTCCTTGTACTTTGGGAGAGAAAGAAGAACAAAGATGACCAAGAGACTAGGGTAGGCGCAGCATGATATAGTTTGTCCCTGTAAAAGTATAACTTCTTTGAAATCGAGCAGGAGTTAGGAAGGATAAGAGTGGAAAAGTATGCCACTTTAACATGAAGATTGTTTTGAGCTAAAGGCAACTGAAAAGTAGATATAAGAAAAGTTATTTGCCACCTCCCTATTTGCTTTAACGTCTGGTATAAAGGTGTCCTCCCCCAAACAGGAAGGGTAGAATGTAATTCATATAAGACAAATCCCTTGTTAATCAACCAGAGATGACACCAAAGGATCTATATGACAAATCTTTCTAAAACTATCATGTAACTGCTATTAGTTTGCCCATCTGTTTGTTTTCTCACAATCTGCTGCCCTAGAAACTTGAAGTCCTTCTCCTTTGTCCTATCAATTTATCTAAACGTTGTTGTTCTTTTGTTAAGCTTCTGTGTATGTCTCAGCCTCAAAGCACCTCTATGAGTTACTCATTTCTAAGTGTTTCCACCTTCAAGCACAGTGCATTGTTGATACCTTCTCCTTTCTCTTGTCAATCTATCTTTTGGTAGCGTAATTTACAAAACCCTAGGTAAGACCCTACCATGGGTAGAAAAAATAAGTTTTCCCTACAGAAACCTTTGAAAAAGGGAGACATAAATTAGATTCACAAATTTTTTATGTATTTCCACATGAAGGTAAAGGGAAGAAATTCCAAAAACTATATACAACACTACCACTCTTATATTTTTAGGAATTTTAATAAAGGTCAAAAGAAGTGAGAGAAAAATAATATCTTATCTAAACAGAAAAATAGTACAAATGACACTAGGCTTCTCCTCATGAACCATGGAGGCTGGTAGGAAGTAGCATAACATTTTTCAAATGCTAAAAAGAAAAATTGTTAACCCCAAATTTTTATTCTGTAACTAATAAATCAGACTGTTGCCGAGATATGAATCACATAGCATGGTATCAGACTTTCTATAATTTCACTATTTCTTCAACTAGAAAAAAATCATGTAATTTAAACTTAGAAAATTATGCGAATAAATTTAAAAAGAAATTTTAGTTGAAATGTTAGTGGTATTTTTAATTATTTGGCATGTATAACATTTATTTGATTGCTGATAGTTCACACAAAAAATAAAGACCATAAATAATAAAACTATTTATATATATATATATATATATATATATATATATATATATCTTAAAATGGCATTTGTTCATCCCATAGTAGGAATATACCATATTCTTAAATCAAAAATAATAAGAAGATATGTAGTTCCTTACTGATTCTTAAAGAGATATATTATCATT
>RJWT010033110.1:0-13976 GCA_004365215.1 Cuniculus paca
GTTGTAACCAGTAATGTAGATGCCCTTGATTCAGCAATAAAAAGAAACATGAAGAAACAAGATCCATTAATATACTGCATATAAGAAACACATTTAACTCAAAAGGAAATTGATAGACTGAAAATCAAAAGGGAGAAAATAATTGTTCCATGTAACAAAAGACCAGAAAAAAGCAAGGATAATTAGCCCAGCAACTGCAGAACAGATAAGAAAGATATGACATTTTCATACAATGGAAAGCCACCCAGCTACAAAGTAGGATAATCTTGAGGTTCTTTGGTGGCAACTGGAGATCATGTTTGTTGGTAAAAGAGTTGGAACTCATACAGGTGAAAATTAGTACATAAAAATAGGAGTTAGTGGGACCCAAAAACACAATAGATATTATAAAAGTGATAGGGGAGGAAACACCCAGGAGGAAAAGGTGGTAACCAACATTAATTTCTTACTCTCTTGCCTTGAACTCTTATAATGTTTTCACTAATTTAGTAGGTTTGGTTCTGTTCTGCCTTACTTTGTTAGATTTTACAGTGTCAGATGGTATGGGCAGCTAGCTCGAACATAATGGGATGTATTATGGTAATCATGGCTGGTTTCTAGTTATCTCATCTTGTAGTCCTATAATACTTTCATTCTTCCATTTAATTGGTTTTACTCTATTATTTTGTTTGATTTTATTATATTTGATGGTATGAACAGCTATTTTAAAGAAAAAGAGACATTCAGTAACCATGGTTCATTTCCTGTTATCTGGTTTTAAAGTCCTGTAATGTTTTCATTCTTTTGTTTTGATTGGTTTTAGTCCATTTTCTTATTATTTGATTTCACTGTGTATGAGGGTATGGGCAGCTATTTTGAAGAGAACAAGAGACACTAGGGGAGCCATTGTTGATTGCCTATTATCTTGTTTTGAAGTCCCATAATGCTCTCATTCTATTGTTTTGATTGGTTTTATACTATTTTGATTTGTTGGATTGTATTATGTGTGAAGGTATGGACAGCTATTACGAAGAAAACAAGAGACCTTATGGTGACCACTGTTGATTTCCTGTTGTCTTGTTGTGAGGTCGTGTTACTTGCAATGTTCTTTTCTGATTTGCTTTGTTCTGTTCTGTTCTGTTTTGTATTGTTTTATTCTCTTTAAAATAAAATAAAGATAAAAATAAATAAATAAATAAATAAGTAAATAAAGAAATAAATTAAAAAGATTCAAAGTTCTATTCAATCATAAGAAACCATAAGAGACATTATTGGATATAAAAGTGAATCAAGTAAAAAAACCCTCCGATTAAATGGTACCAGAATGAGATATTTAGCTTATTTGAAATAATCTATATAAAACATTTTTTAGCTTTAGAGTTTGATACCAAAAACTCTTCAAAATATCATCAGAAGAGAAAAAGAAAGCAGAAAAAAAATCATCAGAATAATATCCTGGCTCTGAAAACAGAAGCTACGGTATCATTTGTCATAGTCATTTTGAGATGATTGAGCATGTTTTAATTTTTCAAAGTCATTCTGTACATCAATTCTCTTTTCTCACAAATTTTTATGAGTTTGGTCAACCATGAGATTAAGACAGAATATACCCTGTATGTTTCTCTTAAAAACATTAGCAAGAAGAGATAGTAAAAAAAACAGCCACATAATGAATCCCATTGCATGCTGCAAAATAATTTCATAAAAATGAGAAAATATTCAGTAGAATTTTATATCTGTAAACAGATAGGGTGAGAGGAAAAGGTAGAGGAATGAAACCAGATATGGAAGAAAGCAATGGAAACAGGAAGGGGAAAAAGAGAGATGAGAGGGAGAAAAACTATAATTATAAAACCAAGTAGGATAATAATTAGAATCTATACATATCACAATAAATAACCTATTTCAAATGAGTAAAAAACACCCCCAAAAGAAGTAATAAATGCCATTGCAATACATTTATGTTTGTTTATAGGGCACAATAATTAGAATCTGATTAAGTCTTTTAATATTTTCTATCTAGATTATATATCTGAAGACTGAGGAAATTCTCTAAACCTTTTAAATGTGCATTCCCTTACTGAAATTTCAGTATTTTATCTTTAGATCCTAAATTTTATGGCAGTTGCTTGGTGATTGACACTATAGTAAATCAATCATAAAAATTAATAGGAGAGACTAAAAAGGTATTGCTCATATGTGAAGACAAATTTCTGGTTTTCTCAATGTAGCTTCTCATGTGTGTTAAATAATTAAATAACAGAGTGTGTATGCATATAAACTCATGTGCACTGTGGTTTGAAAACAGTGCAAGTGATGAAATTTAATCTATACAAGGAGATATGAAGGAGACAGAAGTTTAATCTGTCTATGGTGTTTACAGGAAGAGTTTCGGGAAGTGGTTAGGATTGAATAAAGTCAATAAAGTGGAGCCCTCAAAATTGAATGTTGGTGTTTTTTTAAGAAGAGGGAGAAAAATCAGAAAAACAGATACACACATGTGTTTTCTATCACTTGCTCTAGGACTTTGTCAGCCATAGAATCACCATTATGAAGATAATGTGGTATCCATAACATAATGGAATATTATCCAGTCATTTAGAAGAATAAAGTTCTGTAGCTTGCAGCAAAATGAATGGAATTGAAGGACTAAGAGGATGTGACTTTAAGTGAAATTAAACAACACAAAGAATGACAAATATCTCACAATGTTTCTCATGTATCTAAAAAAATTAAAAAAAAAACCTACTTGAAAGTAGAACAGTGATAATTTGAGCCTAGGAAGTGTGTCACTGGTAGTTAAGACAAAAAAAGGTTGGTTGAATATGATCAGTTCATGCTATATGCATGTATGGAAATATCACAGTGAATTCCATTTATTTTTCTACTTAATATGTACTTAATAATTTAAAAAATCGCCATTAGATGTGGTTTCCAGATGTTCCATTTTCAGAACTATGAGTTAAAATAAATCTCTTTTCTGTATTAAGTAACCTACTTAGCATATTTTATTATAGTAATGAAAAATAGACTGAGATATCAGTATTTTAGAAGAAAGGATTATTTTAAGGTTAACATTGCTCACCATCTTTCCATTAGCTATACTATAGAGAAAACCTAAAATTTCAAATGAGAGAGCAATAATTTATCAATTGCTAACAAGATGTCTTGAACCAACTAAAGACCAAGCACACAGTATTCAGTTTTATCGGACGTTGTCATTATTTTAATGACATAATTGATTTATAGAAAGGATATAGGGCTGGGGATCTAGCTCAGTGGCCTAAGTGCCTGCCTGGCAAGTGCAAGGTCATGAGTTCAATCCCCAGTGCTCCCCCCTCAAAAAAAAGGATATAAGGAAATTTTGAGACACTAACAATGTGGAATTGTCAACTTAAGTCCTTTAAAAATAAACATTCTTCATAGAATTATAACTTCCTAGGTTATCAAAATTTTGGGAGGATTCAGAGATTCCAATTAATTTTTTTCTATAACTAAGTGTATTGGCACATTTTAAATATATATAATAATCATATTTATCATATTGCACTTGTACCTGAAATGATACATTTTGATTTCTCTCTGTTTTCCAATCTCTCTCCTCCCTTCAACCCAACTTTCCCTCCCTATTTATAAAGCTTTGTTTTCATTATAAACTTTTTTTAAAATAGTTTTTTCTTTTTTCCCTTACTTCCTTTCCCCATTCCCTCACCCTGATTTTTCTTTCCTTTTCAATAATTTTTTCCCATTACATTTCGGTCTTTACTCATTCAGTTTCTCACATCAGGGAGGCCATGCAGTGCTTAAACATGTAAGTCTGATTTATTTCCCTTAAATGTATGGTCTCAAGTATCAACAATCATGTTAATTCTAAGTTATTTGTTAAGGTATGACAGCTGGGCACTTTTAATTATTAGATTTCATTTCTTTTAGAAGATGAACTAGTAGTAAAATGTTAAAGTTTTGAAAGTTAGAATGATGAAACATGACAGCCACTGATCAGATCAGAATTGACTGAGATGAAAACAAACATCTTAAGAGGGGAAGACAGGGAGCCAAGTGATGAAATACTTGTAGTGGAGAATTTAGTAAGTATTTAATGATAACCAGAAAAGCTAGCAAAAGAAATAAAAATATCATCATGGGGTAAATGCTTGTGTCCTTCCAAAATTCATCCATCGAAGCCCCAATCCCTAATGTGAAGGTGTTGGTGAGGGTAATTTTTAGGTAAAGCAGAAGGGTGAAGGAAAATTTCAGACATATATATGAAGCTTATAACTTTTCAAAATGTGTGCTCCTACCTTGGAACTGTGTCAGCAGAAGGGCAGAGAAAGGAAGAAGTAAAGGCAAAGATGAATGTTCAGAGCCTGAGTACATCGTGCTAATAGAAGCCTGCCTCTTTCTTAGTCGTGAGTTTATCTAAAATATCTCAAATGCTAGCTGACAGGTGATTCAATTGTAACGATTCAATTGTAAAGACATATAGAGATCATTGCCCCTTTTAAAACATCTGCTAATATCATCAGCAGCACAAGATGTGACTGTTAGGATCAGAGCAGAGCTATGAGACATGAAAGTGTGGACTTTAATGTGACTGAAGGGGAAAGAGAGACACACAGAAAAGTTTAACTTGTGTCTGTTGTTTCTCTGCTTGGTTAGGGTAACTGTGATGGCAGTGCTGCCGCGGCTTGACCCTCTGTCAAGGAGAAGGTACTGCTGTGTTGACATAGGTGGTTTCTGATTCTGTTTTGGCAAGAAGTGCCTGGGATATCACTTGTATTCCTGAAAAACTTCCAAGTCGTCTTTCTCATAATACAAAATGTGATTGGAAAGATGCTGAATGCTTACCCTTTAAAAAATTGTGTTATAAGCCAGGAGTGGTGGTGCACTCCTGTAATCCCAGCACTTGGGAGGCTGAGGGAGGAGGATCACTGTAGTTCGAGACCAGTCAGGGTTACAGAGTGAGCCCAAGATCAGCCTGAACTGCATAGCGAGACCCTGTCTCAAAAAGACAAAAAAAAAAAAAGTATAAAAAATTCTGTTATAACAAAAGAAACACTGCACTAATCCTCTCAAGTTACTCCATCTTGCTTGGAACATACTTCTCTCATTCTTCTAGCCACTTTCTGAAGCAGTTCTGGAAGTTCTTTTTTATGTGTATTGCACAGGCACGCCTGCCTCAGTGTCCTGATCATTTTAAAGCCCTTACTTTCCATGGTTACACTGACTTTGAAGATCCAGAAGTCACATGGTACCAAATTTAATGCACAAGGTAGATGAGGACACAATGTAATATTTTTATGATCCTGCCTTGGAATTCAGCAGTGGCATTCACTGTATCGTACCACAACTCATGAAAGAGGACTTCCAGAGCTGCTTCAGAAAGCAGCAAAAATAGTGGGATAAATGTGTGTGAGTGGAGGGAGGCTGCTTTGAAGGGGAATAATGACAGTGCATCTTTTACTGTACTTAATTTTTAAAATTTACTATAGAGGTTAATCATACTTCATATGAAGATCGTTTTCTTTAGTCTGGGAGTCTGTTTTTCTTTTAGACCCAGGTGAGAACTAGGATAATTTTAACTGAACCCTCCAAGTAATGATAAAGTAACCACATTTGACTCACTTATTGACACCATAAAACATAGATGACAACTAAAAGGGTCATAGCCCTTAGATAAAAATTCAGACTGTAATTGAAAAAATGTACATCTGCCTTTGGAAGCAGAACATATATTTATGCTGTTATTCAATTCTTTTTTCTAGGCTGTGTGCCAAGTACTTGGTGGAAAAAAGTGAGCAAAAAAAAATGATGTCACTACAAAGAATTTACTACCTAGCTGAGGTACCAAAATTTTGATATAATGAGATATGTTCTGATAGTGGTTGTTACAAGGTACAAGTGCAGCACATAGGAAGATGACTTATTCTAGTCTAGAAGGGATCAATGAAGGGCTATTAAACAATTGTCAGGGTTTGGATTATCAATGTCCTCCAAATTCTAGAAGCTAAAAACTTGTTCCCAAGCCTATGGCACTACGATGATGTGTTGGAACTTTTGCAGGGAAGTGATGTCACATAGGGTATGACTGTGAAGGGGATATCAGACTCCTGTCTTTTCCTTGTCCTCTGTCTTTTCCTTGCTGGTCATTATGAGATGAACTGTCTTGTGATTTGTTCCTACTGATATGAAGTTCTGCCTCCTCACAGACTCAAAGTAACCATGCTAAATGATCATGGTCTGAAATTTCTGAAACTGAACCAAAATAAATCTGTCTTCTTTGTAACAGCTGTTTATCTCCAGTATTTTGTCATGGGTGTGGAAAGCTGACTTGCACATGAAACATAGGATAATCCCTTCTGTTCAGGAAACTGTTTGCTATAATCTTTCATACCTTAATTTTGAGGTGACAGAAATACTGACACATTAACAAGGATGATGTGCACCAAGCAGAATGGATGAGATTTGATAATTCTAGCTTATTTTTCACTACTTTTCATTCTACTACTACTACTTCTATATGTAAATATCCAGTACATTATGATAGTTTTGAGCCTAATAGAACTAAAGGACAATTAGTATCATCTACAAACTTGGTAGAATGTGCTCACAGGTGAGACGTTCCCATGCCCACATCATCAAAAGCAAAAAACTAAAGATACAATCATGAGTAGTTTCCAAATATGATCACTTATTGCTGGTTGAACTATTTATTAAAGATATTATATTGCAAATTTTCTCAGGCAGAAATACATGAAAGAGGATTAAAGAGCTTTCCTTATTCCCTGTCCCCAACAGTCTTCTGCAATGGCCTAAAATTTAGAATTTAGGTTCTAAATGCTTCCAGAATATGGATAAAATTACATGGAAAAGAAACAAGTTAGAAGCCCTGGTCCTAACTGAGATTAAGTTTCCACTAGTATTTTAACAGAAAACTTCTAACATTAGACAAAATTAATACATTTAAAGCTGAGTTCATTAAGCACAAACAAGCATTATACACATAATAAAATGATTGCCATTAGAGTGATTTTTAACCCATTAGCCATTACACCATATGGCTCACCTACCACGCTTTTTGATATTAGTTAACTAAAGTTTCATCTTCATTTTAATGCTGCCTGTGATGAGTATAGTAGTTTATATATGGAAGTGTTCAATAAAGGTGGCACAAGTAAATAATTTTATAATTATGTAATCTCTACAATTCTGAAATTCTTAAAAAAGTTGTTAGAGTATTTGAGGCTCCAAATTATTACAAAGGAAATATTATATATTTGCCTTTGTGAAGGTAGAATACTTTATGTGGTGAGAGACAGTGTTTTCAAATACTATATTTCCAAATTTCTGAAATTAGAAATATGAGAGAATATGGTATCCGCTTTTACATATATATGTCACACAGACAAAATCAGTTAAAGAATAGTTTTCAAAAACACATTTCCTACTGTAGCAGGTCATACTCTATGCAAATGTCTTCTTTATATTAACTATGTGAAGTTAGAAAAGCAAATGTATTTCTTAAACTCATCTTCTAAAGATGATTTGTTGAGTCATTTCCCTTAACATTTGACAACTTAATGAATCCATGAAAATAGACCTTGTCCACATGCTGAAGACTTCAAAAAAGCTAGATGAAAGTCCAAAGGAAAGCAAGTACTGTACATGAAAACATTAGTCTCTTGACTTGGTTTTCATCGCAAGTGACATTTATGGGCTCAAATCTGAAATCACTGGCTAACGGCTCATGTTTATCATTTTTGAGTAACATGAAAGATAATAAAGACGGTCAGAAAGAATAAGATAGTTAAGGTGATTTCAGTGATTGTGTGCAAGTTATAATTTTCACTAAAGTTTTCTATAGATCAACAAAAATTGAATAAATTTGTCAAAATAGTTTGAAATATTACCGAGGGTAGATGTTATAATGTCTCCAAAAAATAATTCTGTTCTCCACCAAAAAGTAAACAACAGTATCTAAGTTCTTAATCTTTATTCAGGGGAAACAATAATGTATAACTGTAACCTAACAGCAATACCTATGTTTTGAAATTTCATTTAAATAGAATTTGAAGAGTGAGGAAGAAGTAGAGATCCACTAATATCTAGTTATGAGCATTTCATGAACAAAGACTAATCAAATGATAATACAAAACATAACTTTGATACTCATATTTATTTAAAAGCAACAGTGAAGTGTCAGGTCCTGGATGAGGTATTGCTGAAATATAAAATTTCTGTCTTGAAAATATTCAGACTGGAAAAAGATGCTATGCCCTCCTCTTCAAATAATAATAAAATATACAGTTGTGGTGATGAATTAAATTTTAAAACATAATGTAAAATGCAATTGAATTCTCATTTTATTGCATACTGCTTTCAGTAAGAAGTAGAAACTAATTATATGATGATGAAGAATTTAGCAAATTTGATGTTTAGAGCATAAAAAGGAGTTACAAGACATAGATGAGACATATAGAATAATTCAATAATTATATCATTGTCTCTATCAATAAAAAATAAGAAAAAGAAAAGCAACATAATACAGAGTAAATAGAGTTTTCTAAATACGCTCTCCAATGTTTTCCCATGAGGTTCTAATCAATTTTAAAGTACTTTTAGTGTACTTAATGTGTATCACCTTCTCATAAGGAATATGCTAGTAATTTTCAGTGAGATTTCAACTGCACAATCCTTGTCATCTTGAATATATTTTAAGAAGAATATTGTGGAAAAGTACTTTATTGTCATTTCATGAAATGATTCTGCTTAGGTCCGTAAGGGAAAATGATCAAATTGAGCAAATATTTAGCATAGTTCTGATGCCCAAAGTCCCATTACTGAGAGCTATGGTCTTTCATAAACTGAATCATTCTTATTGGTGGTTCTCATTTATATGATTATTCAATTTTTGCCTCATTTCAGCCAGACTGATAGTCAAAAATATTTTAGTAATGTTTCTCTTCATAAGTGTGTCTTTCTGTAAGGAGCCACAATTAAAATGTTGGTTGGGTCGTTTGGTTGAGAATACTGATACTAAATATATATGTACTTGTGAAAACATAAAGTCGAGCTTCTTTTACTGTGTTAATTCCCCTCAACCTTTAGTCATCTGGGAGCAAGGCCACACAGAATTGATTTTAAAATCATACATGAAAATCTACTTTGACTGGAACAGACAGGCAACGTGCCACTCAGTTTTATCCTTGGCCCAACTTTCACTAGAACAGAACAGTATAAACACTCATGTTTATCTACTACATGAAAAAGAAAAAGAAAAAAAAGATTTCTTTGCTAATTAATCCCAAGTACTAATAAATATCCTTTTCTTTAGGTCTAAAGCGTTGATAAAATCTAATTTCATTGGTAAGAGAATAAATAAAATGGAAACAATGATAGCTAGAATAACGTAACACAAGGGAGATATTGAAAGCATAGTTTGCGGGTAACTGAATTCAGATTCCAAATTATTTCCCCCTTTAAGATTAGTGATAAGTACAAAAATTTTCCTTACAGTGAAAATAACTTCTGAATAACTGCCTTATATGATAAGATATGCCCTAACAAAAACTATACAGAGTACTGGGGTTCAGCCTTCCATCCCATTCCATAAGAACTAAGTGTTACATGGCTGTTTAGATTTTTTTCAAATAAGTAGAAGACGATGGTGTATGCTTGCAGTCCTAGCAGTCTAAGAAGGTAACACAGGATTAAAAAAAGTTCATACGCATTTTGGGTAACAGCAACTTAGTGAAACCTCATTAAAAAAACAAAAGTTTAGTGAATTAATTCAATATGAAGGCCTTGGATTCAGTGATAGTACTTTGGTATTGGGGCAGGGGTGAGGTAAAAGTCCATGAAGGTAAGTCTGGAGGGAAGTGAACCCAGAATTAGTGCACTTCCAGACAGGAGGGGTCCCATGATATGGGCCATAAGTAGCATTAGTCTTTATCTGGTCCACCATGTGTAGCTGGATGAGATGAATTCCATGGATAGAATCCCTATCTCCACTTGGCATTCTCCATTAGAAATCGATCTTTTATCCATGTCAATCTTGGGTTAGGTAGAAATTTGAATCCAATAAATCGTGGCTTGATCCTTAAAATGACCAATTATGCCATCTATGATAAACTTAATCTGAGACTTGGAACCACAAGCCTTTGAATACCGTTTAGGTATTATATAGTAAGTTAGAAGGTAAAAACCACTAGACTCTCCTATTGTTATGATCATGTCATTCAGTGAATAAAAGTTCAGAAGCGTCAATAGAAATCCTAAAAGGAATGAGCATCTCAGTGTCCTCTTTTGGAGGTAAGTGATCAAGTTAGAAAAGTTAGGAATTCCAGTTCTCCTTCCCTTGATGAGTAAACAAACTGCAAAATCCTGAAATTTAACCTTTTTAACTGGAAAGTTTCTTTGAGAAGCCAAAGTTTGAATTAAAGAAAACTGTTGATGGTAAATCAGAAGAGATGTGCTCCTCACTGAGCATGAAGGCCTCTGCATTATACTTCTGTAGCCATAATCATCAAAGTTTAGCATACTAAATTCAGATCTACAAACAGGATTAAATAGAGCCTCTGGCACATGGACCTCATGGAATGAGAATTCATAAATCTCTAAGGAAGCTAGACTATTTCAGCTCTGATTTAGTTCAGATTCTTTTGGCCAAGCTGATGTAAAACTAAGGTGGGTTTGTCCCTAGATTGTGGACACATGTGAAACACCACAGAAGAGTGAAAAACTAGTGTTTTGAGGTGAATTTCCTTCCAAACAGGGAAGAAAAGGATCAAATAATCCAGTGAGGTTCAGGTAAAAGCAAAACAAAACAAGAGATGTCTAAAGCTAAATAACTTTCAGGTGAAAGAGGAAAACAGAAACAGAGACACAAACAGACAGAAGCAGTAGAAGAAAGGCAACAGTAGAGATTTCTGGAAGTACCAATAATTTATGCAGCAAAAATTGGACCAAAATATAAGTTCCAAGCTAGGTGAATTTAATTGGATATAAGATCTGGGAACTAATAACTATCAATACAAGATGTAATGTAAAAAGGGAAAACTGTATTTTAAAGAAAAGAACTTTTAGAAATTTAGGAGAGCAAGTGAAGACAAATAGCTTCAATTATTCTAAAAGCTAACAAGGGATGATAAATTTGTCATGATTGCTTTAGAAAACAAAATTTTGCTCATTTGTTATAAGATAGAGGCTTCCTGTTAGAGCTCCTCACCAACACAGCAATTTTGCTCAGGTTATGATGAGTTTCCCACTCAAAAATGTCCACACTGACTGAGGGAGGCCACCTCTCATTGACCTTACAAAGAATATTTTTATTTTATATATTCAAAGCAGAAGCTATATGTTCTATGAAGCTCAAAAATGTCAACATGAAAAACAAATATTACAATTATTTTATTTACTTTTAATTTATCAGATCTCTAGAATTTTTATAGACCTATGTGTAAAAGGCCAAGCACAGCATGATGATGAGTAAGCATTTTATAATTATTATTTGGACAAATGTCAGCGCAAAAAGAAATTTGAATGCTGTAATTCATTAGTGTACTTTCACAAATGTAAAACAAAATCACATGATATGATTAATTCAAATTTGCCACTATTACAATATTCATCAAGGTATAGATAACAGTCCCAATCAAAATGATTTCTGTAACCCACTTACCCACTTTAAATTTAGGAATAGGTCTATAAGGTAATCAGGGTTTTTTTTTATACTTTTATAATCAAATATGGAGAATTTTTCTATTCAGTCTCCATACTCACTATTAGAATTAAATATTTTCATCTATTCCACCCATATTTTCCCTCGCTTTTTAATTATTTTGAACAGTGTTTATATTATTTTGAAATTTGTATTGCATTTTGTGCAACCACATATTGGGCTGAAACTTAACTTTAAAAAATTACAAATATAGCTGCTATGTAAGAGGTAAGGAAAAAAGCTACTAGGTATATTTTCTTACACATTATGGGAAGTTATTTACTGTTTTATAGCAACACACACACACACACACACACACACACACACGCACACTGTCAGAGTTCTGTTATGCTGAGAAGCTCACAGGGAGATTACAAAATAACCTTAAATTGGTAAATGAGTCAAGTGGGTGGCATTATCAGTTAGTGCACATTGTCAAATTGCAGTGTGTTGGACTTTTACAATTGCACTTTAATTCTGCTTAAAGGAATTGTGTTTTTTTTTCCTCCTGATTTGTAAACCCACAGTCTCCTTGAAAAATAAAACTCTGCACTTGACATTTTCAGACTCCCCTTATCCCATTTCCATTAAAGACAAGTCTGACTTTGGGAGCACTAAGAATTTCAGAGAATTGAATTCCAGAGAGAAACTCCTGCTGGAATAAAGTCTGCCTACCCAGGAACACAGAGGACAGCTTTTTCTCACCCCTGCTAATGAAGAGTTAGACTAATGTCCCCTCTTGGGGTTTGCAGTAATACTCCCATTGAACATTCATTTACCAAAGCTGCTGAGTTAACTCTGAAGTCCCCCTTTCCCACAGCAAGTTGTCTACAAAGACAGTAAATTTAAGGGTCATGATAATGGTGTCTCCCAAGACACTGTGTAAAATGTTGCAAGTTCTCACACCCCATTTCAAACTCTCCTATGGATTGTTGATGACAAGATGTGCATATCTTGAAGAGGTCACCTCCATGAAGTTTCTACATAGTAGTTAATACACAGGCGAGATGACTAGAAATAAAGACTCTTTTCTGAGATTATCCTTTCTGGTATGATTAAAATACATGTTACCATATATTGCAACATAGAATTAGGAGTGCAGGACCTCATGGTAAAGGCTAATAAAGACCTTGTAGAAATGATTTTACTTAAGATAATGAAACTTAGCTTTCCTTAGTATATTCTACAAATTGAAATGGAGAAAAGAAGGGAAGGGGGCTGGAAGGAGGAAGAGACAAGAAGGTTGGTTTGCACTACAGAAGATAAAGCAAAGAAGTTATAAAAAATGTTTTGCATCTGTGTTTATTAGGCTTTATTTTCAGTTATGTGCTAATGTTCCTGAATTTTCTTCTAATAAAGTATTATGGGACTAAACTATAAAACCCAATCCTGTGTATGAGAGGAAATTGAACTGAAGCAGTCTCCATTGTTGGCTGTGAAGGATTTCTTTGTTATTTTTTGTTGTTTTTTTCCCCATATGAGTACTCTGTCATCAGTGGGGAATCAATTTATGGTCTCTTTAAGATGGATAAATCCAACAGTTTTTCTTTCTTTTCTGTTTTATTTTTTTTAAACCTGCCTTAGAATAGTGAGAACTAACTTAATATATGGAATTCAAAAATGATTTTCTCTAAAGAGGATGCTTTATGCCCATAAGTGGATCTCTCACTGATACTCATTTTCTGGGGACTGGTGTGTGACTCTATGTAACACTACTTCTTCTAATAGCCACAGGAAGAATTAGTTAAGAATTGACTTTGAATATGATTCATTTGCTATAAAGTGGTCTTTCACCCCCTGTTCTTCTCTTTCACTCACATTTTCCTGTCCAGTCCTTTGTTAAAAAATAAACTACACAGCCAAACCATGTGAGGACTAGGATTTCTGAATACCATCATGCACCCTACGGTGTGTCCAGTACTTAGCCATTAGTTCTTCATTGCTCTCCTGTGCTAGATGAGGATTGCGAGAGACCTAAGAGAAGCTGGCTAAAGAAAGCCCCAGAAATGTGCTTTCAGGGACACTCATCCAGGAAGAAGAAAGCTGGGCCCTTCACCATGTCTCATCTCTCAGTTCCCTGCACTCACCTGCCAGGAACAGGGCTCGTTGCTGGCCGTGATACTAGCTTCTGTGTCACTGTCCACAGTCAGCACAGATAAAACTGGCAGAATTCTTTCTTTAGCAATTTCCTCAAATTTAAGTTAGTAATAGTTTGAGATAAATAGAGAGCTAATCACGAGCAGACATTTGAATTGGGAAAAATTTCTTTAGGCTCAGG
>RJWT010033111.1:0-13974 GCA_004365215.1 Cuniculus paca
AAAGGTATTAGTAATGATCATAGTCTGTTTTGGAGGTTATGTTGTCTCTATTACAGCCCTACTCCTAAGTACTCTTGCTGAGGTTGTCTTCCCCCCTCCCTTCCCTTGCGCCTCCCGTTGCGGTTAGAGACTTTAAATCCTCCCCCCACCCTAAGCTCGGGGCACACTTCCTTACTCCTGCGTGAGGACGGGTAGTGTCGCTGCTGGGCCCAGCTAATAAAAGTGCTTCCTTTTTCTTTTTGGAGTCTATTGCTTTTATTTTTGGATTGGATTTCTTGCCCTCCTAAATTGGGGTTTTGAGCCCACCTCAGAGATCAAGTAAATAGTAACTGATTTATAGGCAGTCTCTCTGGTTCTAGAAACTAAGCTCTTACCCACTCTACTATGTACAAATATAGGATTGATGTAAACTACTGTAACAAATAGAAAATAGATAAAATAGAATTCAAAAGTTAGTCTTATTCAAATAAAAGTATAGAAAAATGTTGCAGGTCAGCAAAGGTGATGACATGAGGGGAATGGGTGGGTATGCAGTTTTTCAAGGACTCAGACTTTTAGCAATCAGCTGTCCTCAAAAACTGGTTATCAAGCCAGGGGCCTGGTGGTGCACACCTGTAATCCCAGCACTTGGGAGGCTGAGACAGGAGGATCTTTGTGAGTTCGAGACCAACCTGGAATACAAAGTGAGCTCAAGGCCAGCCTGAACAGCATAGTGAGACCCTATCTCAAAAACACAAGGGCTGGGGATCTAGTTCAGTGGCCAAAGTGCCTGCCTGGCAAGCACGAGGTCATGAGTTCAATTCCTGGTTCTGCGAAAAAAAAAAACAAAAAAACTGGTTATCAATATCACTCTGACAATCCCAATTGAATCAAAAGATAAAGAGTAGAGAGGAAAACATAAACGATGTTTAAGAGCCAAGACTGGATGTGACATTATTTCTCCTTACTTTCCAATGACTAAAATTCAGTCATTTGGCCATAGTAATTATGGAAGAATCAAGAAAGCAAGGGTTAGGTGTTGGTAAGTTGGAAATTTGGAAAGGTCTGAGATGTTCCCTCACTTTCACAGAGAGACAGATATATGGAAGGATTAATAGGCACTGGGTCCGAAATGAAGAGCTTTATCTTCCTACAACAGCAGCAAGAATAACACTATTGCACTTGGTCCCTTGTGGTTACTGCCCTCAGGTGACTTGATGAGAGTCACAGATGGTCAGATGGACAGTCCCACAGGTTGCCACAACTGTACTATGGGAGAGATACGAAGAAAATGAAGACCTGTGAGTTTACATAGGAGACAATCATCTGTCTTCTCTTTTTAAAGGGAGGGAAATCTTTACTACTAATGCAGGTAAATCTGCCTAACAAAAGGAACGATCTCAGGTCTCACTCTTAAGAAAATAATTATGCTTCCAAAAGGAAATAAAACTACTATCTGTACTTGCGACTCTAGTTTTTCCCTGCTTATGAAATGTAAACACAGAAGGAGACAATTCTCTAACCTCCTTGCGAGGTCTTTCTGAGGAAAGGGAAGTTTCCTCACTGAATGTAAGATTCGAGAAATTATATCTCTAGATGTGATCTTTACATTTCATTAAATGTAAAGAATATTTCCCTAATTGAACTATTATGAATATAATATATAATATAATTATATATAATAGTACCATTGTATATATTATATATACAATATAATAGTATATACAACATATAATAGTACGATTATATATTGGGTAGCCTCCAATAATAGTACAATTTAGACTACTATTGAGAGAGATTTCAGATCTAATACCCATGGCATGTGGAAAGAAAATAAAAGTAAACAGTCTCTTCATATTTTATCAATTTATAAGGCTTAGTTAGCCAGAACCTTGAAGGAATACCACAAAGAAATCCAAATATTTATTTTCCTCCAGCTATTGGTTCAAGGAGAGAAGAACAGAGGTCAATGGATAACCGATAGTCTTTAGTGGAGATAACATTTGTAAATTTAAAAAATATGTATAATTCAATATTATGCATTAACTATGAAAAGTAACTATGAGAGTGATGTTATCATTACAATGACCCTTTACTCTGTAGTTCACTGCAATTTGACATTTCACTCCCTTATCACTCTACTTAAACTGTTCTTACAGACCCCCAATAGTGTCCTCATTAGCAAGCTCAAGGAGTTCTTTCAGTCTTTATTTACTTAATCTCCCTTCAGCCACTTCAGTACTAACCATTTATTTTTTCTCCTATTAACTTCCATCCCATTACTTATTCTCTTCCACTCTGGTGGTCATTTTATGAAAGTCTCTTTCATGATCATTTCCAAAATGACAGCCATTCTGTGTCCATCTGCACATCTTACTCAATATTTATATTAGAGAAACACTAGGATAACTGTTTTTTTGCAGCCCAATATAGTACTGTTCTGCTTCCGTGTATCTTTTTTTTCTATCATTATAATCTAGATCACTTAATATAAAACAGTTCACACTTATAATGCACTATGTACATGAGTAGTCTGGTAATAAAAGGGCAATATATGCAGCATATATGTCACACTCAGGCCATCGGAGAAACTGTTCCATGCATACATCTCTGCTGTGATTTGACAGCTCCCCCTGATGGGCAGGCAGGTCACATCTCACTGTCGAGCCTCTTGTCCAGTTCTACTCTCCTGCCTCAGTAGCAATCTGTCCATTAAAGCCCTCAGTGCCTAGATAATCATCTGACAAGAATAGCGAGGCATGTACAGCTAAATACAGCTCTAAAAAATTACATTTAAGTTTTCCCCAAAGAAAAAGACAACTCATGCCATGCTTCCCACCCCACTGAAGAGCTAATGCCCTTCCTTTAGAACATTTGAGACTACAAATGTTGTCTCTTTGAGATACATATGAACTGTCTTAAAATTTTATGAATCTCTTGCTACTTTTACATCCCAGAAACATCACAGAAACTCTGACATCTTTTCTGAAACATGAACATCAAGGAAGACGATACCCCTTCTTCCCATTTCCTTGGAAGTTTTAGCCCAAGTACTAGACTCCAAAATGTAACTTTCTACTTGTTAAGAAGTTTTATTTTTTCTTTGGATAAAAACATTTAGCATTTATGGAATGATTTACATCTCCCGGGTTAAATAAAAGGAGAAGGTTCCTTTTCCCTTTGTAGTCTATGTAGGGTTTGCCTGTGATGTGTACCATAGTTTGCTCTGAGGCTCATTCAGTGAAAAACCGATTTTCTTTCCTTCCTATATTTTGTGAAGACTGATTTCTGGCTGTTAGTGTTTTTAAACTGTATTTTCTAAAGAAGAAGAGATTCCCACATTGTACAGAATACCAAGTTGGGATAGTTTATGACATGCCACATTATACTATCTGATGAGCCCATAAGTTCAAAAAGTCTCTCTCTCTCTCTCTATATATATATATATTTTTTTTTTTTTGAGGCACTGGGGATTGAACTCATGACCTTGCATTTGCCAGGCAGGTGCTTAGGCCACTGATCCAGATCCCCAGCCCTTGTCTTTTTGAGACAGGGTCTCACTATGCCGTTCAGGCTGGCCTTGAGCTCACTTTGTAGCCCAGGCTGGCCTCGACTCACAACGATCCGCCTGTCTCAGCCTCCTGAGTGCTGGGATTACAGGTGTGTGCCACCAGGCCCGGCTAGTCTACATATATTTTAGAAGATGGTACTACTAAGATGGGAACAAGAAAATACCCCATCCTTCATCTTCTGCAATGTTACGTGGCACTCTTCAGGCAAAAAGTGGAGTTTTTTTTCCCCAGCCCTTGAACCTACAATGCCTCCAGTGACTGTTTGGAAAAAGAACATGGCAGAAGTAATGTTCAAGATTTCCGAGATACAGCGTTAAGAAGCTCTAAAAGGTCCATTTCTCACTTCTGAGTAGTGCTGAGTCATTTTAAAAGATGTCTGGCTATTCTGTAGGATGGGCCACTTGAACCAAAACACACTAGGTCTGCCTTGAAATAGTAAGAAACCTCTAACAGCCTCCTAACTGAGCAAAGCCCCAAGCGCTCTTAACTCAGAAATGCAGTCATGAGAATGACACTGGTAAAATCTCCAGGGAAAAAGAGCGAGTCCAGTCTGGACTGGTAAATTGTGTACAAATAAACTGGTTGGGCTTATTGATTTTGGTCAGTAAATTTATAGGCGGCTTGTAATGCACCAGTAGATAATGAAAACATAAAGGGATATCTGGGAGTGGAACACTGCCAAATAAATAACCTAAAACATACAGCACTGGCTTTGGGTCTTGTTACTGAGAACTGGTTTGAAATTCCTCAAGGAGACTATTAATAGAGTTTCTTTGGGAAGTAAGGAAAGCGCTATTGTATGTATAAAGGAACCTAATAGGAAAAAGGGATATGAATATATAAGCTATATACTAGCATCAAAATTAGTAGAACAATTAAAAAATTAGTAATTCCCATAATACAAAATATCAAAATGGTTACCAGATTAACTTGTAGATTTGGCAAGATTTTTATACAAATATACTAAAAGTGCCAATTGCTTCATTTAAATTGCTCATAACAAAGTATGTAAAACTACACACACTAAAAGAATTCCATTCATAAGCACAATTTTGTGAAAATATACAAAAGTCAATATTTGCTTGGAACAAAGATAAATTTGCTTCTCAAGCCCACTCTCTTCCAACAAACAACTATCACAGTGAAAATAAGACTTCAGTGTAAAGATATAATTCATGGTGCTGTAAGAGTTAGAGATCAGGGTCTATTGTAAAGAGTCTGTTGCTAAGGAGGATGTAAACATTTAAGGAGGTGTTTTTTGGAAATTTCTAAGCTGTACAAATGGGCTTCTAAGAATTCTAGTACCTCAATAACTCAGTTTCACAAAAACTTGTAAGACAGTTGTCCACAACACCTGAAACTGCAGCAAATAAAGGCTCATCAAAAAGATACTTGTGGATATGGATTATGTAGAGTGAATTTATAATTTCAGACATAGGAAATATACAGGTTTTTACAAGAATTTGTACAGTCATGCACTGCATAGCATCTCCATCAACAGTGGAGTGCACAAATTTCTTTGCTCTCAAATTCCTTTAAGTAGGTAATATGCTCATAAATGTATTCATTTTTGTATAGAAAATGAAGATTCACTCAGTGAAGACTGAAGAGCAACAAAGAAATATTTCCATGCAGCAGAACTGTCTCAATCAAAAACTCACAAAATTTGCTTAGATGAATTTTAGAATTACTATGGACCAGTGATTGCTACCAGTCACTTTTCCTCTCTTTTCCTTATGTGTGTTTACAGATGTCATCTTTGTCTCCCTGTTAATACCGGATGAAAGGAGAGCAGATTATCTGTCTAGTTTGTAAGGCTTTGGACTAACAGAAGCATAACCCATAGAACTACACTTGGTGTACAAGCCTTAAAAAGTCCTATCCAAGGACCTGGGATTTAGCTCAGCAGCACAAGCACTTGCCTTGGCAAGCACAAGGTCATGAGTTCGATCCCAGGTACCAAAAAAAAACCCAAAAGCCCTATCCATGAATTGATATGACAAATGATGAGACAGTAGAATTCAAATTTATGTTGCAATGGGATAAGAGTTTTGGGAAAGGATGAAGACTTTCCATCTGGGAGAAATTTGAATATTTATAGTCAGAATGCAAAGAGTGGTAGACTGCATTTTCAAAGATGTACACAATATACCTCTCACTCCACAAGATGTTAAAAGGCAAAACAATTGTTATAGGACCATATGCTTATTCAGGTTGAATATTTTTTGTTTGTAAAGAGAATATTTCTTAAGATGTTTTTATTTTCCCTTCTTTTATCTTATTAATTCTTGTTTATTTTTATCTCCTTTTTTAAATCGCCGTATTTATGTGGTTCTATTTTTTTCTATTGTCATATTTCCATATTTTTCATCATTTTCACCAAGCTAAAATATGGCCTAAAATCTAATACATAAACACAAAACATCAGTTTGTAAAGCTAAAATTTCAAATTACTTGTTAAAAATTAGGAATTAAATATTATCCTTAAGATGACCCATACAAATTTTGCCTATTTTTCTTTAATATTATATAAGCTATTCTTTCTGGATTTGCTTCCTAATACTACACTTAGTATTTAAATTCTAGAAAGCACTATCCTATCTATTTCTCTAAAAGTGATGTATTAAGCAGTTCAATATGAAAAATTTAGATCTCATAATTGGTATAAGTGCAGGTAAATACTATATTAATTATCTATATTTACAGTATTTTAAAGAATCTAGGTCTTTCCATAGTAAATCATTTCATTTTGCCAAATATTATAAATTAATTCTTCAAGAAAGTGACATTCATGGCAAATAATAATAATAATAATAGTAACTAATGGGTGCATAAGCAAAATTTCAAGTTTCCACTGATTTCCAAAAAGTAGAAATTATTTAGTTTATTGACTTAATTAACATCTATATATTTACAAGTAGCTACTACTCTCAAGAGCCTCAATGTTTACAGGATTTTTCCATTATTTTGACTATTATGAGAGAAGAGAATTTTTGCTCCCCAGATTTAATGGATATATTAAATACTAAAAATTATATACATATATGCATAAATATGAAAAAATCAGAGCTTGAACAAGTATTAGTTATACTTATAAATTATAGACATCTAACATTAAAAAAGGCAAATTTCTTTAGTAGCATCATTTTCTATTTTGATTTTCTACTCTAAACTTGAAAATATCTAAAGAGATTCTACTCAAATGTCCCAAATGGAAGGTATTTTTAACCAGGATATATTGCAAACACAGTAGCGAAATAATCTGCAATTTTTCATTTGATTTTAACAATTATAAATTGTTGCCTAGATCAATATGGTCTTTTAACAGTTTATCAGAATGTCTTTCATACCTCTAGGCAAACAAAATATAGCTTCCTGGGAAAAAAATTTATTAAACGTGCCCTCCCCCAAGACACATGTTTAACTCAGAATTACACAGCATGCATCAGTCTCAAAAGACTGTGATTTGCTCTTCAGTAAAATATTTCCTGCTGCTAGAAAAAATGTAAGCTTTGTTCCAAGAAAAGCTTTAACCTGTGAATTGCTACACTGCCATGCTTCCCTAGGGAAATACATTGCATAATCTAGAAGGTAGCAAAAACAAAACAACAAAAAAAAAAAACCCAACACGTTAGGTTTTAAAGATTAAAATGACCTGTCGGGAAGTCACAGGCATCTATGCAGTGCAGCAAGCTCTCTTCGTAGCATCCGGAGTGTGAAGGAAAGTTCCCAGGGAGCAGTAGGTGTCTCCCAGCGGTGTGTGAATCATTTCTCTTACCCAGTAATTTCCTACAAATACACTTTGCTTGTTTGACTTTCCTAAAAGGTGAGACTCACCACGGGGCGTTCGTTTTGTCAAATATTTCTTCAGAGGTTGTTTTTCTGCTGTCACACTTTGGACAGAAGTTCGTGAATCCATGGAAGGAGAGAAAGCTATATTCACATTAAAATGCTAAAAATTAATTTGGCTAAGTTTTCAGGTTTAGTTCTTTTGTGCTGTTTTTTTTTTTTTTAAGCGAAAGTCCTGTTTTACACAGAACAAATGAAATATTCAAGATGCATTTGTGTAAAAAACACAAGCATTATTTAAGATAAAAAAGAAACGGCCACCATGTTCTTTCTTCTGTGGTGCTCTACCCTCATACCTGTTTCTTCTTCCTTTAATAAAATTTTGCTATTATTAAAAAATAATAAAAATAAATAAAATGAGGAAGCAGTTTTGAAATTTTACTTTTTTTCATTATTCTCAAATATTAAGGAGAATAAAACAGAAAACATGTACAAGCAGCATATATAATTCTGGCCACTTGCCAACTCAACCTATGAAAGCTAGAAATTAATTATATAAAACTGTTAGTAAACACAACCATTCCTATGTTCCCAAATACAGTCATTTCACTGTATTATCTAAGGGAATTTGAGACTTAATAAATGTCTGTTATTTAACATTGTTTACTAAGTTATGTAAGTAAAATAATATAAATGCTCTCGTTAAACTGCAATATAGCAATAAAGGGCAGTACTGTTCTGAACTATCACAGGTTTTCTCAAATACTTTTCAAATTTTAGGGAATCATTTATCAATAGAAATCTAATTCATAGAAAAGTATAATTTAAAGACTTCTATATAAATAAACACTCATTTCTGTAAATCTGTTAAGTTACATTAGTTTAATTCAAATACAAAACAATTATTTAGAAAGTATAATTACAGGATTGTCATGCTGACTTTGAATTCTTTTAAATTTTAGGAATATCAGCAATATTTCCACAAGCATCCATGGTATATTTTCTGCCATTTTTTGCTACATTTTTTTGCTATGCTTTCAAGTAAATGCATGTCACTGATTACAAAATATTAATAAGAAAAACACAAATTAGCAAGTTCTGGCTATAAATCTCTGCATGATTTTCATATCTGTGTATATATTCTTATTCCTACAGTTTTCATTATCCCTAAGTTTTCTATTAGTTTTTCAACTTTTTGTGGCCTTGGTGTAACTTATTGATGCTGAGGCTTAACAGACTTTTGATGGTGACGACCCTGAAATTAGGCCATCTACTGTCTACAGAAAGTGGAGCAGAAAGAAGTGTATGAGCAGTCCTTAGGAAGAGAGCATCAGCAAAGACCAGAATTCAGTAGAGCCAGGTTTGTCTCCTAAAATTGGTATTATGAGGTCAGAGCGCATGAAGTCAGAGTAAACTAAGGAGTTCCAGGAGAGACCACTCTACTGCCTGTGAGCCAGTCCACTATGGGTCAGGCGGAACAGCTTAGTGCTCAGTCTTCATTTCTGAAGCAAACCCTGCTGACCATCGTGAAATGACAGAGAACATATATATGAGGCACAATACTGCTTAAATAGTTGAAGCATTTTTAATATGTGCCATTTTCACGTAAGGTATTAAAAGAATTTTTATAAAAATTCTTATTCCTCAGCTATTATGTAACTAAGTTCAAATGCTAAAAAAAAGTTCATATAGATCAGCTTAAGTATTTGGGAAGACTGTTCTCGTTCTTGATTATATTGAATAGTGCTATCTATTGCTGTTATTTATTTATTCATTTATTTTGGTACCGGGAATAGAACTCATGACCTTGCGCTAGTCAGGCAGGTGATCTGCTGCTGAGCTGCTGAGCTATATCCCTGACCCTCTGCTGTTATTTAATTATAAAGGCTTTTATAAATCACAAACCAAATGTGCTCATACTGAACCCAAAGAAAAATGTATAATCTGGGCTGGGGATCTAGCTCAGTGGCCTAAGTGCCTGCCTAGCAAGCGCAAGGTCGTGAGTTCAATCCCCAGTGCCTCAAAAAAAACAAAAAAACAGAAAAATGTATAATCATAGTTTAGAAAAATGTTAGATAGGCATTCTCACAGTAAACCTACAGCTGGGAAAATTTTTAAAAATCCTAAAAATCACAATAAACTTGAAAATTGCAATTAATAGTCTGACATTTCAAGTGAAATAAGACAAAAAACACATTGATAGCAAGAACACTGATGTATTTTTAAATATTGTTTCACTTTTTGAAAAGTAAATATAGTACATGGAACTCTTGCAAAGAGAACGAAAAATCTCCTTCCTCAAAAGAGAACAACGTAATGTCCAACCTAAAACAACCAAGAGCTAAGTAGGCAAGTAAGGAGATGACCTCAGCAAAATTCTGCACCATTCCTTGTTCTATTTCTCTTTGAAAAGCTATATGTAGTCAGGGGATGGTAAGTCTAGAAAATCCTGCAAATTCTCATCAATGCTTTCTAATTCTGAGTGAAGCTAACTGAGGGAGCAATTCATCAGGAAAATCAAGTCCAAAACAGTACAAGCAATTTAGATGACGTAAGAAACATCAGTGAGAAGCACCAAGAGTTTCCATCTTCGGCAATGAGCACTGCAATGAGTTAAGTAAGAGCAAAAACTAAGCGAACACCATCACTGTAGTCAGATGGGTGTGCCCCGAAATGGTGATTATCAGAATGATATGGAAAAGAGCCCAAGTAACAAAGCACGGCCTGTGCTCAGCTGAAGCTGAGAGCTCACCTCTGCACCATTCAGTAGTTCATTCCTCTATTTATTTATTCAGCCATTCTTTATTAAGAATCTCATCTAGGGCTGGGGATGTAGCTCAGTGGCCCAGAGCATGCCTGGCAAGCACAAGGTCTGAAAAAAAAAAAACAAAAACTCATCTACCTGGCATTATTCCAGGCACCAAGGAAACAGCAGTAAACAAATTAGACAAAACTCTCTAGTTTTATGGAATTTTTGTCATAATAGATACTAAAGACAAACAGAAACCAACAAGTCTACAGGTTATTAGAATATAATAAGTGATATAAAGAAAATTAAATAAAGGAGATGAGAAATAGAGGATGTCTCTGCAGAAAAAATTTTAATTTTTAATAGAGTTGTCAGGAGGGCATTTGAGAGGTGATGCAAGAGCAAACACTGGAAAGAGGTGAAAGAGTGAACCATGTGGATAGGAGGTGGAGATTCCAAGCAGCAGAAAGTCCTCTAGATGTGCCAGTCATGTGGACTGAGCTAGATTGAAGTTAGTAGGAGATGAGATTAAAGAGTAACTCCGTTATAGCTGGAGGCTATTATATATACACACATACATATACATATACATATAGATCATTGTGTATATATATATGTATATATATCATTGTAAGTATTTTATCTTTTACATGGAATGAGAAGTTAGGTATTGGAGAGTTTTGAGCTGATGAAAGATTTGATTAAACTTACATTTAAAAATTTATTTCACATGTCATAATTACACATATTAATGAGATACAGTGTGGCGTACGTTTTAATTGGTACATACTTTAGACCATGATCATTAGAATAAACAACAGAAGAAACAATTCTAGAAGCCAGGGGACATGTTATGAAACTATCAAAATTCAGAGGAAAAGATGATGACAGTGGTAGCCATGACAGTTATAAAAAGATACTAAATTTTGGAAATATTTGCAAAGTGGAGTTAATAGGATTTTCTGACTGATTGAATGAGGGTGTGAAAGAAGGAAATCAAATTTGTCTGCAAAGTTGTGCCCTGAAAACTGAAAGGATAATGTTGCTACTGAGATAGGGAAGCAGCAGATATTGTGAAAATTAGAAGTTTGGTTTTGGATATTTAAATTTTGAAATGCCCAATAGACACCCCCGTGGTGATTTAATATTTGGAGTTTCATGAAGAGATCTGACTAGAGACAAAGCATGATATTTTGTCAACACAGTATTTAAAGCTGTCTCCAAGGTTGTGAAAAAAAGAAGTGGAAAGACAGATTCTAAGGGCTCTCCCACTTTAATAAGTGAAAAAGATCAGATGGAATCACAAAAGGAAATTGAAAATGGGTGTTCAGTGAGGGAGACTGGTGTCCTAAGACTGAAGCACAGAAGTTCAAAGGGCAGATGAGTGGCCATGGCTGGCAAATGCTGCTACCTCATCAGATAAGGACCTAGAGCTCAACACTGGATTTAGCAACAGGGCAATTACTGCTGGCCATGATAAAAAGTAGTTTCTGGGCAGTGCAGAAAGAGGAACTGTACAGTAGATTCAAGAGTGAATAAGGGTAGCTAGAAAGAGTGAGTATAAAAAACATACTATTGAGCAAGTATAACAATACTGTATTATGTGTGCATTCAATGAATACAAGACAAGGGGTCAACCAAACACTTTTAAAATGTGATGTAGAACTTGTTTGCTGCTAGGATGACATAGAAAAGAAGGAAAGTCCTGATGATGAAGTGGGAAAGAATTTCTCAAGAGATGTCTTTGAATGAGGAGCAGCATGGTTCCTACACAACTAGAAAAGAGCCCCGACATAAGCAAAGAAAACACTTTGGGATACTATGCAAGCTACACAAAGTGTGTGGATCAAAACATTTAGCCTTAAAATACAGTAATGTTGAGAAAAACATCTTAGAAGTTATTAAATGGGAGGAGCTAAAGATGGAGGAACAGTAAGCAGCAGAGCAAACAGTCTCTCTGAGAGAAACAGTTCAGATGTTGGAATATAACATCATGGAGAGGACAAGAAGGAAGGAAGTGGGTCCCCTGAACCAAGGAAGAATCTAAAATATGAATTGAAGCCCACAAAGAGAATAAAAAGAATTTAAATGAAGAAGAAGGTGGTGGCTGGCAGCACCTCAGCCTGGAGCCAGATTCACTCCGCCAGAAGAGCTGCTGAGCCTGGAGACACGCGGTCACGGTTGCGGTCATGGTTGCAGCTGTGGTCGACTCCAGAGGTCTCTGCAGAGAGGCGCGGGGGTGAAGGAGAGTGGCAGACGCGGAGATCTGTGCTGGCTGCTGGTGAATGCTTGGAATTCCACCACCCTCCCACCCCACGGGAGAAAGTGATCGGCCGGGCTCCATCTTGGAGTTGGGCAGGTTACACCCACCCGGGGCCAACACTGCTAACTACTTCTGGCATCAGCGCCAGGTTGTGGGCAGACCCGTGGAAGTTGCTTGAACCGAAGCCAGAAAAAAACTAGTCATTTGGGAGCTCCAAGTTGTGGGCAGACCCGCGGAAGCTGATTGGTTGGGGATTGGCTCCCATGCACGTTTCAGACAATATCGCTGAACAGCTTAGATTTGCAGGGCCTGACCAGGTCTGCTCCCGTGCAAACCAGGGTGGCTTGCTGCCCAGTTCAGTGCAGAGACACAGGCACCCAACATCAGTTATACGTAGCCAGCACTGGCTAGAAAAGACAAGCAGCCTAGCTTCGGAGAAGTTGTGGCCAGTGCTGGGGTGCCTGGGACCACACTACTCAGGGGTAGAAGAAATCAAGAATATGCCAAGACGAAGAGGGAGAGGGCAATCTCTGGTGTCCAACCCAAGCAGCGCACTTCCACAAAGGGAAAACATGGAGATCGAGAATTGCACACCTGAAATGTCTGAAGTGCTGTCAACTGAAGTGAAGAAACAACTTCAGGAAGCTATAAGAGAAATTAGAACAGAAATTCTATCCCAGGTAAAACAAGAAATGAAAACCGTAAAAAAAGAAATACTAAACATCTCTAAAGAAGACACAGATAAAAAAAATAGAGGAGTATAGGAAAATGAGGGAAACCATGAATGAACAGCATAAGAGAGATTTAGAATGCATGAAACAGATTCAAAGAGACATCCAGAACATTAAACATTCATTCGAAAGCTGGCAAGTTGACATGAGGGAAACTAAAGACTTTCAAAGCTTGAAGACAGGATTGTAGCCTATGACTGTGAAAGGAAAGATCTCTTAAAAATAACAAGGTCTCAGGAAGTAACAATTCAACAGCTGGTGGACAACTCAAAGAGGCATAATTTAAGAATTAAATATGTGAGTGAAGAAGCAGGTGTCAAGACAAATGACATCAGGGCCTTATTTACAGATATAATTTATCAAAACTTCCCAAGCATAAAAAAAGAATATGACATTCAAATAAGTGAGGCATATAGAACTCCAGCTAGCTATAACCAAAACAAATCTACACCCATACATATAATAATCAAGATCCCAGAAATTCAACTCAAGAACAGAATATTAAAAGCTCTTAGAGAAAAGAAACAGATCACCTATAAAAGAAAACCCATCAGAATCACAGCAGACTTCTCAACACAAACCATCAAGTCAAGAAGAGGCTGGAGTGAAGTAATGCAAGTCCTGAAAGAAAACAACTTCCAACCCAGACTGATGTACCCTGCAAAACTTTCCTTCAAAATTAATGGGGAAACAAGATACTTCCATGACAAAGAACAACTCAAGGAATTCATGACCACCAAACCAACCCTACAAAGATTACTAAAGAACATTTGAGAGAGAGAAAAAGGACCACAGTCTCAGGAACAATGTCAGAGGGGGACCATCAAGTGGGGCCAGTCGATTGAATGGAGAGGAAAAATAGGGAGCCAATGGCAGGAAAATAGCATGGCA
>RJWT010033112.1:0-13978 GCA_004365215.1 Cuniculus paca
ATAAATCATAGAATTCCAGGCAGCCCTTCTAAGAGAAGTCTTAAGAGAATGTGTAATGACAGACAAGGTTGTCCGTGTTTTTATTATTTAGTGGGCAAACACGTGCAGACTCGTATAGCTGGCATTGTTATTCAATGATCTGCACATTTTTGTGTGTAGAGAAGAAGGCCGATAGAATATACAAGATGCAGTCAGTGACTAACTATGGGCCACGTCTTTAATAGTGATTTCCATCCTCTGTTCCTCTCTGCTTCACACGACAGAAAGCAGTGCTTTGTTTCTGAAGAAATCAGATGCCGGAACCCTCGGTAGGATCATCTCTCTTTCTACCCTGGGTACAGGGGGAGGAGGGAAGAAATATAGGAAAGCAGAAAATCTTCCCTAAACATTTAGGTATCACAGGCACACGACAATATTCACACTCCCTGTAAACCCAATTCTGATATGACTGTTAACATCCCACGTTAGCAGACTCGGTTTACGAGCTGAGTGCATGCATTTGGTCTGGAGGGTTTGGGACGTTCCTTGCTGTGGCTGGAAACTTAGAGCTCACTGGGTAATTTGCAGGATTGGGAACTCTTGAGGACTATGCTCTGTTCCAGGCTGTCTGCTATCCCACACCAGGAGGGCAGCACCCTGGCTAATGTGCGTGATGTTAATAGAGCTAGAACTCTCCCCGAAAGGACTTAAATACCATGACCCCAGTCTACTCGCTTTGGAGACATCTCACACCTGCTGCTCAGTGACCCATATGGTTCCAGATTGTCCTATGTCATCCTTACCCATCAATGTACAGGCAACTTGCTTGCTTGGGCCACACATTTTAAGGTCATCCAGAAGCCTTCTCTTTTTCTGCATCGGGAACCCATGGACAAGCTATCAGGACTGTCCGCGGGTTCCACGTGACCCCAGCCAGCTCTTATCCCTGCACGGCCATCGCGCTGGCTCAGGCCATCCCCTGAGACTCGACTGTGGGCCGGGTCTCCCAGATGGGATCTCTGCTGCTTTGGTCCTCATTGCAGGGCTTCTGGGGACATGGTAGCTGGGAAGATTCCTTGAAAATCTAAGTCCTTTATGCCAATCCCCCAAGGCTGCCATCTGCCTGAGAGTCCCGCTCTGGCATTGCCATGGCTCCTCATACCCATCGCCTTTCTCTCCCACCTTGTCCTGCCTCCCTGCAGTTCCCTGTGGTTCTCTGGCTGCCACTTGCAGGAGACGCACACCTTGTTCACCCTGCTTGCTTTCCGAGTCCTCCTGCTCCTACCCAGGGAGCCTCCTGCCACTGAACCCTAACACGCGGCAGCCGGGCCCGCTCTCTTCCCTGCCTTGTCTGTGGGAAGTCAAGGTCTCCTCTGGCACGTTGCATACATACCTGGTGGACGTCTGTCTCTGCTACATACCAGGAAGTGAGCTCCATAAAAGCAGAAACGCAGTCCCTCTTGCTCACTCCCATTTCCCCTGTGAGGAGTGTGCATCATCGTTGCTCAAATACTTTTTGAATGAACTGTGAGTCACTAATCCGTGCCCTTCTCTTCCATTCACTTCTCCGATACACAGCAGCCTCCCTAGGAACTGTAAGCAGAATCCCATGCCTGTCCCCACAAAATCGATATTGGGCAATTTTCAGCCTCGGGGAAGTTTCAAAACATTCAACACTGACTGAATATTCACCACTCAGGATCACACGCTAAGATTTAAGGGACCATAGGTTCCACACTTGCACTTTGTCCTTGGGTCACTTGGCTAAATCATTGCTGTGTGAGGGTCTCATTTTTCTCCTCTGGGAAGATGCAGCACTGTTTGTGCTCAACCATCCTGGAGCAGGGTGCTTTAAGATCAAGGCACATGAGTTTGCTGAAAATTACAGAGTGCAATTTATTGTAGCTAGGCTGTCTTGGTCACTTTTCTCTTGTTGCTGGGACAAAACACCTGACACCCAAAGCAAAGCAAGGAAAGGTTTATTTAGCTTACAGTTTCTGGAGATTTCAGTCCATCATCAGCTGGCTCCAAGGCAGGGTGGCAGGGCACTGAGACAACACTTCAAGGCAGCAGCCAGAGCAAAAAAAGGGGAAAGCAAGCCACTTCTCCTCTCTTATATTGTACGCAGCCCACCCTCCCCGCTTCAGGGTGGGTGTAACCCTCACAAAATGTGCTTGCCCTCCTTTGTACAAGATGAGGATATTTACAAAGTAAAAACCCTGGCTCCCTGCTGAGTCTCTCAGTTAAACTTCTAAACTGCTTAAGTTGGCACAGTGTATCAACCATAACATAGGGTCACCCATATGCTTTTCTTTTGATGTAATTAAAAAGGCACCCTTTCACCTAACATAGCGCTTCCCCCAGTTCTATAGGGTTTGCTGCATATGACAAGAATTCACCCTTCTTATGGTTGAATAATATTCCACTGTGTAATTACAGCACATTATCTTTACCCAATGATGGATCCTTCAGTCGATTCCATATCTTTGTGCCATGACCCATGCGGCCCTTGAGGTTCTTAGGGGGTGAAAGAAGGTGAGAGGGAGAGGAAATAAAGAAGAGACAAAGCTGGGGTCAGGTGGAGCCTGTAGCCTCCTGATGGGAGGAAAGGAACTGCTCAACCAATGTAGCATGTTTGTTTATATACTTGGAAGGATGATGTCAATTTCAACCCCACCTCCTAGAAACCTATTGCTTGGATTGTCTAGGGGTTTGGTGTTTTTCTGGGCTGTAGCAACTTCTTCACCTGCCTTGCCCCTGGGGCTCTTTGTTTTTCCAGCGGTCACCTCCCAGCCATATCACAGCCTTGCACATGTGGTCAATTTCCAGCTTCAGTGGCTCCCAACATCTTTGCTGTTGTAAACAGTGCTACCCTGAAGAACATCCTGTTTCTCCTTAATGACTGTATTGATTTACATTCCTACCAGAAGGCTTTCCTTTCCTCTTCACCTGCACCAGCATTTGTTTCCTTTTGTCTTTTTCTTAAACAGTAGCCACTCCGACAGGGGAGATGATGTCTCACTGCCCTTCCCAGAGCCTGGTGATGGTGACTGTGTTTTCATGTCCTTTGTGGCCATTTGTTCATCTTCTGTGAGATGACCTCATGTTTCCGCTTAGATCCAAACAGAAGAGGCTGATCTTAAAGAAGAGTAGAACAGTGATTGCCAGAGGGGAGAAAGGGGGAGGAGGGACAAAAGGAGGCTGGATAACAGGTAGGAAGACACAGCTACACAGGAGTAAGGGCAGCACACAGCACAGTCACAGCTCAGCAGGGTGACTACAGCTTATGACAACCTGCAACAATTTTATAAAGAATAGAAGACAGGAGTTTGATGCCTCCAAACCTAAGAAAATGAGAAGATGGAAATGCTACTTACCCTCATTTGATCATTGCTCATTGTAGACACAGACTGAATTACCAAGATCTACCTAAAACTATGTGTAATTACTATGTACGAATTAAAGAATCTTGAAATTGGAAGGAGCACTTCCTCTGTGTAAAAATCATGATAGTACCCCCAGTGATTAAGAGCCTTCTTGGGGGAGCACCATCACTTCCAAGTTTAGTGAGCAGAGCTTCTACCCCTGCTCCTGGGTCCCTAACTCGCGGGGCAGGGCTCCAGCTGCAGCCAATGCCGTGCTGCGCACATCCCGTGGCCCTTGACGTTGCTTCTGCCTCCCTGTCCTGCTGTTTCCAGGACTGCAAGCCCCTGCAGCCCCTTGTGGGACCCTCTAGGACTGACGTTGCTCCAGAAGGTTCCGTGCCTTCCTGCTGCTCGCTTGCAGTCTGGGTGTGGCTATCAGTCCAATGAGCTCGTCTTTCCATTTTCTGGAAAGCTATAGCACTCCATCACATTTTCTCTTTATAAATTAAACTCTGAGGATGTTCTACTTCATTTTCTGTTCATTCCTCCAGGCACTGAAATAACAGTTTTCATCCTCCCCACTTGATTATAACCCTACTGTTCACATTCACCAGCAATCTTTCTGGTGTCAAATCCGAGTGATGTCTTTCTCTTTATGTGACCCTTGGACAGTGAACCCTTCCTCCCTTCTGAAATCCCTGTGCCCTACGCTTGGGAACAGCTCCCTTTCCTGGCTCCCACGAAAGGAGAGAGGGAAGGGGTCGCTGTCAAGCAAGGACCAGAAGGATCATTAACAACCTAATCTTCTGTAACCTTGATGCTGGCCTCCAGAGCTGTGATAAAATGGATGTCTGTTGTTTAAGCCTTCTAGTCCGAGATAGGTTGTTAGGGCAGCCTTACGAGATGAATAAAATCACATAAAACTACTGGACAAAGTAAGCTAGAACGTCACGGGACCTGCACTGTGCAGAATGCAGAGAGTATTCCACACTGTCCTCGGTAACGTGCTCCCTGGGCGCTGGAGGACTCTGCGGGTGAAATGGTTAAGCAATGTTTAACCCGTGTGTGTCCTTCGTTCTTGGTGCCTCCCTGAGACTTATTAGCACTTGGAGTATCAATTCACTAGGAATGAATAGTACCTTGAATGACATCAGCTTCCGCCGACATGTGAGAGGTTTCTATGGCAATGGAGCAAGCTTTTCAGAGCACAAAACAAGCACCATGCTCGCTGTACTAGTCAGCCAGGGAGAGCGGGGTCCCATACAAGCCGCAGCATTCATCCTGCGAGGAGTCATTTATCCTGCACGCATGCTAGCAATTCCGCTGGGTTTTCAGAGTATCAAACTCTGGCAGTTGTACTGAGAGTCTTGGCAGACTTACAGAAGTGGTAACGCTGATTTTCAGGGCCCGTTTTTGTTTGTTATTCTTCATTTCTTGGAGCCCATATTTTGAACAGGTTCACAAGGCTTCCGGCTCAAATGCCAAATCGAGTTCTCTACCGGAGCCCAACTCTGCTCTCCGCTATGAACTGTGCAGACCTCCCCTCCAGTCATGGAGAAATTGCTTTTGTTGTTCTTGTTCATTATATTTGACATTTTCTGTCAAAGAGCTATTGCCTCTACAAATTTCCTTAAGCTTCTAAATGCCACAATTAAAATTGTCGGGCTCCTAGTAATGATGCTTAAGTTCTTAATTGGTCATTTTTGAACAAGGCTATAGAACAAAAGAAAAAAATGAAAGTGTATTAAAAATGCAATAACCTAGATGGTCTCCGCTGGAGAGAAGTAGGCTTTATATCAATGGGGAAAGTGATCAACTCCTTCTCTCAGGGTTGTTGAGAGGATTCAGTCGGAGGCAGAATCAAAGTGGTTTCTCTAAAATCAAGGTCCACTGAAGGAGCGCTCATTCCTAAGGTCATTAGTACTGAGGGCGGAACAAACCCTTCTGGGGTATATTGATCTTAGCAGGGCATTTTTTTCTCAAGGCATTTAACAGTGTCTTATGTGATCTTTTACATAAAACTTCCACATTCTCACTGGGGCGGAGACGTCTGGTACTGTGATGTCTGCAGCAGTGGAAAGACAAAGTTGTGAGGGCCCAGTCCCCCCTGGGGCTGTAGGAAAGAGGCTGGCAGATCAGGCATGTCAAGCATGTGCTTGGTCCCCTGGGGGTCCTTGACAGGTGGAACGAAACGGACCAACAGAAGTGCATCTGGGTGGACAGGAAGTTCTTCGATGTCCTAAAGACAGCCCTGCTCCTGTGCCCTTCGATTAGCCGGTCAGCTCTTGAGGTTCCTAAAGAATTAAGTAATAGTAATAATAGTGACAATTTTTATGGCTGATATCCAGATGTCTCCCCAAAGCTTCATGCACTCTATGTGGCTTTTGAGATGTGGCTAGATCATGGGTGAGTGGTACTAGATTAGCCACTGATTGTTTTAGCGTATTTCTGGATGTGGCTTAATGGATATACTGAAGACAGAGGATCTACCCTGGGTGTGGGTGGCACCAACCAATAGGCCTGTGGCCTGGATGGAATAAAAAGGGAAAGAAGGAAGGCTCGCTGCATCCTGCCTGCCATGCCATGAGCTGTTTCTGCCATGCTGCCCTGCCTTGGAACCAATCAACTATGGACTGAAACTTCTACAATCTAGGAACCAAAATAAACTTTCCTCCTTTAACTTATGGGTGTCAAGTTTTGTGTCACAGTCATAAGAAAGTGACTAGGATACTAATAATCATAACAGCAACGTTCTTGTGGGGCTGGGGCTCTTCTAACTGTACCACATGCAGCCAATGTTTACCCCACTCCCAACAGGCATTAAAGCTACCTCTTATCATGTAATAGAAGCTGGTAGGAAAAGAAGGAAGGCAACTCAGCCACAGCCACACTGATTCAGATGGGGAGTCAGACCTAAATCCATATTATGAGCAACACCCCAAACTGACCCCCAGTAATGACTTGGAATTCAGAAACACAGCAGAAATTGCATCAGGAATCCTGGAACCATGGATGGAAAAGAAATCTCGTGAAGTAGTGCTTTCACACACACTGCTTATCTTCCAGAAAGTGTGTGATTGGGCCTAAGTAAGAAGAGCCATTCTTAGCGCTGGTTCCATAAAAAAGAGAAAAATCTATCCTCGTTGAGAATAGACTTCATGTTTCAAAGAAAGAATAGTATAATTGCATACTTCTGCTTTTCTCATCATGTCACTCCTAAATTATAAAAAGTATCATTACCTTCAGTAATATAAAAGAAGCTGTTAATTTCTGGATCATCAAGTCCCTGGCACTTACAGTAAAATTCCACTTACAAATAAATGTAGGGTCTTTTGTTCTAGATTTATTATTTTTGTTGTGGAAAAGATGAAATGAAGTTGTTTCTGTCTCAGTCACATAGTAGCTATAACCAGTTTTCTTTTTTCTGTTACAGAAATTGATTTCTGAGTACATAAATAATCTAGGTATACATGTGGTTATCTGAATAAACTTACAATATCACTGAATTTATAACAAAATTATTTTTGCATGTCTTTATTGCTTAAACAGGTAACAAGTGCTGAGTGCCTATGAGACTAAGTTGCCTTCAAGGAATAAACATGTTAGAGGGGCAGAGAAATGGAAGATAAGGAAGGGAAGGGGGAGAGGGAAAGAGGGAGAGAAGGGAGACGCACAGATAGTCAGGCAGAGATGGAGAGAGGAGGGTTGGAAAGGAGAGGGCGAGAAGAACAAAGAAAGAAAAACATTACAATTTTGTCAGGACTGTGGAAGGAAGGAGGCTGTGTACACGCAGGACTACTTTGGTTTATTTGGGTGGGGAGAGTCATCCATATTTATGAATTACATTGTGAAATAAATTTTATAGTTCTCAATGAGGAAGACACGTGTCATTTCCATGGTGTAGTTTCAATTTGCAAATTGTCTGACCTTCATAGTTTCCAGGAGGTTTCTCCAAAGAGAACTGAAACACACTTTAACACCACCAGCCACATTTCTGCCTGCTCGGAATCACTGTCCACCATCTATGTGAGACCTAAGGGAAACACCGTCCACCGTCTTCTCAGATCCTAAAGAAGCCCCACTCACCCTTTCTTCTGCATGCAGGGTGCATGCGAAAATCTTTGATCTCATCTTATGCAATTTCCTGGTTTCTTCTGCTTCACCAAGATGTTCAAAGTTTGTGCTCTGAAAATCTAGAATGCCAGCTTCAATTGACAGTGAGGTTTCTGAGGACAAGCTCTTTCCTACTGAGCTGGGGCAAAGTTGGAGTCCAGTTCCAAGTTTACCTGAGTAATTCCCATGGGCAGTTAAGGACGGAACCAGCCAGGAGTGAGGCAGGGCTCAGCTCTCCCTCTCTGATGCACATATCTGCTCTTGCCTTACAAAGCACGAGTCCAGAAAGCTTCTGTTTCTTCAACAAGCATGACTTCTAAGAGGAATTACAGGCACATGCTGAGGAGTAGGTTTGGAAGCTAAACATTTGATTGCTGCTCCTCCACTCCGAAATCAGACCATCTTTATCTCTCAGATTATGTGAAAATGTTTGTCCTTTTTCTCTCTCATTATAAAACCGATACATGAAGAACATGGAGAATTTGACAAAAAAAAAAAAGATGAAAAGCATAAATCACCCATATCTCCACCAATCAGAAATAATCATTTTATTTTGGCATATATTTTGCAAATGATTTTCTGGCAAATTTGGAGACAAGCTTATCCTAGTAGATAGAATTTTTCATGGTATAAAATGTATCATGAGACTTTTCCTGTGCTTTTAAATATCCTCCAAGAAAATAAGTCTTGAGGGTTTAATGACTATTTTTAGAGTAAAACACTTGGTTGCAAATATTCCATTGCACGGGTTACCAAAATGTGTGTTGAAGTACAGTGCCCTCATTTGACCTTGACGTATTTTCCTACTTTGTAAATAGAAGTGGGATTGATATCCCAGCAAAGAAAGAACTTTGTGTATTTTTAATGATCCCTTTAGGATAAAATGAGGTTACTGGACTAAAAGACAAAAATTTTAAGTGCATCTTAATGTGTCACCAAACTGTGTTAGTGAAAGGTCATCTGAAATGCCACTACCTTTCCCCATTTCTCCGTGGTCTGAAGCAGCTGGTGTCCCCACCACTGGAGTTGATCCATTCCATCAGATTTCACACTATGGCCAAAGCGCTCCTCCTAACTGCAGACTTCACCGTCTCATCCAAAACTGGTCATCCATGTGTCATTCCTTCAGGACAGATTCTGACTCTGTAAGGTAGCATGGAAAGCCCTTAGCTGCTGCTTACTTATGCCATTAAACTGGGTCTTTGCAGCCCATCTGCCTCCCAGGATGACATGAAATGTCTAATGTTCTCTTACTTCCCAGATGCACACAGCGCTCTCTAATAGAAGAGACCCCACCTTCTCCAGCCTTCTGTCTTATTCATCTGCAGGAGAGAGCTCATGGGTCACCTGCTCCAGACACTCGCGTGCTCCACTTGCTGTCCCTCCCATAAGAAGAGCTGCATGGCCCCCAGGGCCTTCCCAGGGCCTTGTCAGGGCCCCGTGCACTCGAGCTGTCTGAGAACAGCATGTGTGCCTCTCACCTGGGTTGCCACCCACTTGGTACAACCTGAGTGTTAAGTGAATGAATAAATGGATAAACTAGTGACATTTGGATCCACTTATTATGGCAGCATTTAATATTAATGAAGACAGCAGTAAGCATTGACTTTTAAATAATCATAGTCCTAGCTTAATTATAATATATGTGAATAATATAGTATGAATTATAATAGTGTCACACGACTCACTTCTCTGACATTCCAGTGAGGTTAACACATACATGGGCCCTGAGTTTCCAGCATTACATAATTTCTCTGCCTAGGAATATAGAATCCCTCTGCTCCCTGCAGGGAGCCCCAGAGTCCCAGGGGACCTCAGATGCACCCTCATTTCTGAGTGTAGTTCCGCGGGTTTGCTCCAATGTGGCATTTCATTGCATTGCACCTTCAGGAAGGTGGCCGCGGCCTGTGCTGGTGGACAAGCTGCTCCGTCTCAGGGTGTGTGCTGCTCATTTCCATACATCTCCAGAGGTTGGTAGCATTATTTGCACCCAGCAAATGTTTAATGCGTCTTCTTCAAACTAGAGGATAGGCTTTTGATCTCAGCACAAGCTAGTCAATAGGAGGCTCCTGACCGCAACGGTGACTTCTAATGCAGTGTGCAGGAACTGTGTGAGGTCTTCACGTGTATGAACTTAGTTCTCATGGCAACTTCGTGCACAATGTAATTCGCATCACCATGTGCTAGACTGCCATGTGAGGAACAGAGAGAAAACTAACTTGCCACGTGTGTGCAACTGATACACGCCGTGGCCTTCACCACCACGTCACGAACTTATGGAAGGTATAAGCTGCCCTTTCCTTTATGGAACTCATTATTTACTCAAATATTAAGCATCATGGATAATTTGATTGGATTTTAACATATTTGTACTTGTGCATGATTTGTAATGGATACCTTGTGCTCTGAAGTAAGTTAAATTGAGTTCAAGGACCCGAGGTACGCAATGCTGCTTAGACGGGTAATTGCGCCTCCTGGATAGCTGTGAATGTGAAATATTCATGTCTCTTCGGCGGTGGATGGGATTTCTGCTCTTGGAGGCAATCAGCAATTACCTTTGCTCTCTCTCTCTCTCCCTAGATAATTAGTCATCTTGGCCTCTCTCTGAGCGATGAAAGACCCATCTGCTGTTCTGAGGAATTCTCAGCACAGCCTGTTTCATTTGCACTTGCTCTGCATCTACAGGCAGACAATAAGGGGGCTCCCTCTACCCCTAGGACATTGTCTGAGGTTGTCATGCACAGTTCTTCTCTTGGTGAAAGGGAAGTGGTGGTCCAGGTTCTCCAAAGTGGCAAGAACCTCTGTCTCATTCCCGGCTCCACCTGCTCTGAAGATGCTGTGGGATGCATCAAAGATGAATCAAGGATGCTCGGAGGCTCTTATGGTTTGCGTCCGCCTGTCCCTCAAAGCCTCCGGCACTCAGAACTGGGGCGCATGGAAAGTGATCGGGTGCTGGGGCACTGCAGCCAGCTGTGTGTTAGGGGTGGGGGCTGGTCAGAAGAGGCAGGCCGCACGGGTGGGCCTGGAGGGGTGCATCTGCCTGCCGGGCTCCCCTCCTTCTCTCTCTGCTCCCTGGATGCTGTGGGTGAGCAGCTTTCCTCCATGACGCCCTCCTGCCATGCCATTTCTGCCCTGAAACCAAGAAGCCAGGGACAGCGGCTGAGCTGAAATAAACCTCTCCTCCTTTAACCTGTGCCTGTGGGTGCACCGTCCCAGCGATGAGGCGAATAACCCACACAGCCGCTGCAGAAAGCCATGGGCTCCTCTCCTCCCCGCTGTCTCCTGCCCCACTCACCCAGGAAGCCCCAGCTCCTCCCAATCTGATGTGCAGCTGAGTTCCAGGGGGGGCGAGAGCCGTGCAGCACAGGGAAGGTCAGCACCGAGAGGCAGATTGTCAGAACTTTCCAGGGAAGCCTTTCAGCTTGAGAGAGACTCCAGGCCTTCCGTCTGCACGTGCTTCATTGAGTACTGAATGCAACCTGCCCTGGATAGCATGAGCGAGACCCTCGCCCTCCAGGAGCAGAGGGAACAAGAGTGACGGGCAGTGCATTCCCTGTGCAGTGTGGGGGCCGATGACCCCGTGGTCATTGCTCGCCTCTTGGGGAAATTTCCCGGTGCCCTCCTACTTCTGCTCAGCTCGGATCTGAGACTTGCTCTAGCTCTCGGTGTTCAGCTGGACGCGGGAGACCTTGGCACACAGTGCAGTCCACCCCCTGAGGCTGGCCCGGGGCCCCCACAGAAGCAAGGCAAGCTGACACAGCAAGACCCACCAGTAGAAAGATGAACAAAACTACTGAATATTCACAGATGATTTTCTCCAAAAAATTATGTAATACACAGAAAACACGGTGCTCTGCTTTCACGATGCCCTCTGTGGCTACCCTGGTGCATTGTCTCAAACTCAGCCACAGATGCCGTTGAAATGATACACTTTGCTTCATGTGTCATTCTATGAAAAATGCAGAAAAGCACCGAACTCCCAAGCTTGACTAGCTGGCTGCTGTGCTGTTTTCTGAGGGTTTCCATAGCAGAGTAACAAGCACTGGGGGACGTGACACACCACAAACTTACTCTCCCACAGCTGTGGAGGCCAGAAGTCTGAAATCAAGGTGTCTGTAGACTCACAGTCTCTACAGACCATGGAGGGGATGCTCTCGTGCCTCTTGCTGTAGGTTAATGAACATCTTCGGCTTTCTTTGGCTGGTAGGCACATCACCCCAATCTCCACCTCTGTGGTCTCACAATATCCTTCCTCTCTATGATTGTGTCTCAAAATCTAGGAATATTCTTCTCCCAAATACGATCACAATCACAAGTACTGGTGGCTGAGACATCATCTTTTTGGAGAGCACAGTTCAACCCACAAAAGATGCTTGAGGTATAAGCTCTAGATTACACATGGTATACTGTTCAGGGAGAGAGGAGATCGTCAAAGCTCTTTCCTTTTGACATCCTTGTTAACATCAAGAACACTTTTGAAAAGATGATGAACATAGTCCACACTAAATCTGTTCCTTTCACCTGCAAAATCCAGTCATGCAGTTAACCAGGAATAGGGAAGCAGCTTGTGTATTTGAAAAATCAAAGCACAAAACTAACGACTAGTAACTCCCTGGTTGTTTTCTCTGTCTCTGTCCTATGAGGAGAGGAAACATTCCTGCCTATGTACCTGCACCTACTGTGACAGGATTGCTCAGTTTTCCCAGCCAATTTGTCAGAACTAGGAATTGAACCCAGGCGGCCTGACCTTCATCTCCAGCACTTTTTCATTTTGTTTTAGGACAGGATCTCACTAAGTTTGACAGGCTGACCTCAAAGTTGTGGTCCTCCTGCCTTGGCCTCCCAAATTGCTGGGACAACAGACAAAATTCTATGATGCCTGGCTCAGCTAATCCTAAAGGAGGCATCATATTGGTGTTTGAAAATCATTCACTTCAAAGAATTTCATCAGGGCTCTTGGGTTTAAAACATGTCTAATCCTAGGTTCCACTGGCAATGCAATGAACCTAGATGGGAACCCCGGTCCCCTCTGTCATCAACATGGGGCAGGGGGGCGCGTCACCTGCTATCTCGCCAGGTTTTAGCTCCAGTCTCTCCTTGCATCTCCGGCAATGCCAGGAGAGAGCTCTGTCCGTACTCCTGCCTGCGTCCTGTCCTCCCCCAGCCTCCAGTCTTAGGTTGGGCCATCTACAGATGGATCTCACATCTCTGCTCCTTCTACATAGCCACACACTCTCCACCAGGGGTTTCCCTCTGCCTTTCAGACCTGAGGAAGGAACACCCAAGGGTGAATCCAGAGATGGGTGGCCCGCCTTTACTCCCCTGTGTGCTTTGCCTGGAGGGTCATCCTCTGGCCTCGTTGTTCTAATCCTTAACTAATTTGCCACGTGGTTTATGTTCTCACCAGTCACTTCTCACTCCCGGTCAGTTCTTCCTATTATCTCATCCACAGTCGCATTTGAAGCTATCTTTAAGAGCATAAGGCAGAAGGTCCTCCCAATAAAAATACTACACTGTGAAGGAAAAGCTCTCGAGGGAGTCTAACCCGGAGTTAGACCCTACTATAGCCACAGATCGTGGCTGTTTTCCTTCTTTGCCCAGTTGGGGTGGACAAGTGGGGTGGACATTCTCTCTTCCTGTGTCCTTCAAGAAGCTTGCAATTATGTTTGCCAATATAAAAATCAGCAACTCCAAAGCCATTCACGGTAGCATTTTTCCATTAGACAAAATTTCAAACTTACACAAAATGGCATCAGTATTAAGATGAATTCCATGCATTTATCATCCAGTTTGAGTTAGCATTTTTCCAATCTTGTTTCTTCTGCCTCTTCACACTGAAAGCAAATACTATCAGTTAATCTCTGATGACCTTACCATCTTCTGAACATTCCAAATAAAATTGCTCTGTATAAATCTGTATTAGAATGGTGCACAGCACTTAGGAGCAGAGCGGAAGATGTGAGGTTAATAACGTTACCTCAACTTTGTCCATGTGAAAACCAAGCATGGTGGACATTTTCCACCTCCACTGTCCTCAAAGATAACTGAAGCCCGACGGTGTCTGCCCACATCATACCTTATTCATTTCATTGCAAACAGAGCAGTTAATAAGACTTTGCGCTTGGCCTTTCCTGACCTGATCAACTCTCCTCTACAAGATTTATAAGCTGACTCTTTAATACACACGCAAGACCATAAAACAAAGAAAGCATACTCAACAAACTTCCACTTCTAGAGAGCAATTGCTCAAGTTGCCAGAGGTTGTACCTGGTGTCAGAGCCCTAGACTCAAACCCAGCCCCACTCACGATCGTGAGCTTCTCACTGATAGGATATTTTAAAAGCGGCGCAGAGAAGCAGGAGCGGCGCAGTAGAGAAGCAGGCGATAGCTAAGGGAGGGATTTATTGGGGGTGAGGACGCGGGGAGGAACGTTCACCCAGCATGGCTGAACTACTTCCTCCGCCAGGTACAGAGGGGGTGGGGGTTATATGCTCTCTGACCGGAAGGGGATGGCACTGGGG
>RJWT010033113.1:0-13979 GCA_004365215.1 Cuniculus paca
GGGCCTCCAGGTCCAGCTTGGGCAAGGACACAGGGATGGGGGGCCAGGTGGGCAGAGGATGGGAAGGGGCACAGAGCCACAAGGACAAACTGCTCCCGCCTTGGCCCTACATCCTCCTCCCATGTGGGGTGGGGGTTTGGCCTGAGATCAGAGATCCACCAGCGTCAGCCCGGGTCCTGCCCGCGTCAAGAGGCGCCTTCTCAACACAGAACAATGCAGGCCCTTTGAAGGACCGGGCAGCAGGGGATGGGTGTTTCTCCAAACACAGGGCCTCCGTAGCAAAACAGGCTTTGATTCCCAGGCTGGGAGGCCCCAGGTGCCTGTTGGGCGGCAGGCGGGGGCTGGGGGCTTTGTTTGGCAGGAAGGGGGGCCTTGGAGACTCAGGAACAAAGCATGGGACAAGGCTGGATGGGGCTGCAGTTGGCCTGGGCAGGCGGACAGGGTGGAGATGCCAGTGGAGGCGGGGCTGTATGTCTCTGGCCACCCCGCCTCCATCCTGGTCTCCTCTCCCAGTGGCCCTGGCCCTCTCACATATGTGGACGGCACGTGCTGACGGACTTCCAGATGGTCCTCGTGGTTCACAGGCTCCAACATTTCCTGTTGAGAATGAAGCGGGTGGGTAAATTTGGAGTCCAGGACCCAGAGTTTGACGGGCAAGGTGGAGAGAGTCTGACCCAGAGTCATGGGGCTGTGCTCCAGGACTCAGGGCACGGGGAAGGATGGAGATGACGAGGGCTTTTTCTTTTGGCTGGACACTGTGCTGGGCATTTCACACACGTGTTTCTGATCCCACCCTTGTTTTCTAACCTGGCCATACAGACATCTCTCAAGTCATCTTTGCTGCTCTCTCCTTTGCTCACTTCACTGAGCTGCCCACTTCCTTGAGGTTTCAGAGACACAACCTTTGTGACCTCTCCAGCTGGCCCTACCCTCTGCCCTGCATGGCTACCCCTCGCCTCCTTTGTGTCAGGGCTCAGCTCCTGCTTTCTGCTGAGCTTTCTCCCACCTTCCCAGCCCTGTGAATTTCATTTTGCCTACTTTTACTTTGGTATCAGGGATCGAACTCACAACCTCACGCTTGCCAGGCAAGTGCTTGGGCCGCTGAGCTAAATCCCCAGTCCCTTGCCTACCTTTTTCTCACAGTGCTATTCGCCACTTTACACAGTATTCAGTTACTTACTTAGGATGCCATCTATTGATTTTCCCTCTTGACCACAAGCTAACTCCACTTTGCCAGGCACCTTGGCCAATTTCACTCGCTCATGCAACTCCAAGCACCTAAACAGTGCCCGGCACCTGCAAGGCTACTTTTGTGTCCTCTGGGACATGAAATGTTCAGTTAAACACTCATCTAGATTCTGTTGTGAAGTTATCGGTGGATGTGGCTCACATTTATAATCAATTGGCTAAGAAAAGCAAATTAGCCTCCATACCATAATGTGGAGGTGGGCTTCACTCAGGAGTTAAGGTCTTAAAAAAGATAGAGGTGTCCTGGGGAAGCCACAGTTCTGACGGAAGAATTCAGAGCCTGCCTCAGAGCCCTGACTAACGTCTGCTGGCCTGCCATGCAGATTTCAGACCGGAGGCCGTAATGCTAATTCTTACCTGAATTGCCAGCCCAAGGGCCTGCCCTATGGATTTACACTTGTCGGCCTTGACAATCAGGACTCTGCTCACACAATCCTCTACCTCTCTGGAGAACCCTAATGATGCCCTGAAAGACTAGTAGACCTGAACTACGTCAAATTGCTGTTTCTGGGAGTAAAAAGTGGTTGAAATTTTTACAATTTTGAACCGTTCAATCTAATAGCTGTAGAATGAATAAATGGATGGGTCTTGAATAATCATAAGGTAGGTGTTATCTTAGTGAAAAGGACACCAAGACTCCCGGAGGTAAAGCTGCTTGCCAAGAAGAAGGCACAATAGATAAGTGGTAGAACTGAGAGTCAAATTTCAAACTGAGCTGGGAGTGGTGGCACACGCCTGCAATCCCAGCACACAGGAGGCTGAGGCAGGAAGATTGCCAAGAGTTGGAGGACAGCCTGTGCTACATAGTGAGTTCAAGACCAACCAAACTACATAGCAAGATCCTGTCTCCCAAACCACAAGACAAAGCAAAATAAAATAAAACTTTAAACTGATCCCAAAGCCTGTACTCCTAACAAATATAGCAGCTTCATCACTTCACCAACTATGAAGTCCCTAAGGACAGAGTACCACTTTTGGACCTCAGCTTGAGAAGCTAATAAAATAGTAGCCAGAAATCTGGACAAATCTGAACACTTCACAGCTGCAAGGTTGGAAGCTTCCAGGAAAGTAGTTGTGCCGATCTCAGTGATCTGCCAGAAGACTCACTTGAGCCCAGGGTTTCTGTGCAGCTGACTGGTGACACACCCATGCCCCAGCCCTCAGGAGCTTTACAGGAACTCACTGGAGATGGGGCCCAGGGAGGAGGGCAGAACTCAGCTGGAGTCCGGGTCAGAGGGGGAGTTGGGGCAGTGCACCTGGGTGTGAGATCCGGCTTTGCTGCTTACTGTCCAAGTGACTTTGATTAACTTATTTACCATTTCTATTCAAGACTCAGGCTCTCACGTGTAAAATAGGATAATAATGCGTTACCCCTGGATTGTTTCTAAAATGAAATCAACCAATACATGGAAAGGACTTTGACTTCTGGGTGCTCACTGAAAGGTAGTAGTTAGTATTAATAGCTGTAGTGAATAATGTCACTGCAGTGTTATGTATTTGCTGGAGGCAAGAGGAGAAAGCAACAATATTTATTTGAAGGCACTGATTACATCCTTTCATTCCCTGTAGGATTCTCTCACCTTCAATAGAAGCACCCTGGGAAAGGGGAGTGACTGAAGTAATTTAATGTGGCTTTGCTGAGGTGAGGTTATACCATCCAGGTGTTACCCTAAGGGGGTGGCCATTGTTTAGATCTGAGCTTTCATTCTGGCCCAAAAAGCTCTGTCTGCTGTTAAGAGAGCAAAAATACAGCATCCTACCATTTCTGTTCCTGGAAATGACACCCTAGCAGGTAATGATAAAACTTTTTTTTTTTTTTTTTTTTTTGCTAAACTGATGTTTCTATTAAAACCATAAGGGAGATGTGATCCTGATAGGTGTTCTAATTCAATTTTCAATGATAGGGTACTATCTGGACAACTTGTCTATCTGAAATCAGTGATCAAGAGCCAGGCTACGTGTTCCCTATGGACTCTACTCTCCCCAGTGCTATGAAGACAGCTCACTCCAAGGCAATGGGGTTTCCAAAGTGGGTGTGCTAGACAACCCTCTGAGTTGCAGAAAAAAAATTTTTTATGTGCATTATTTATGACAAAAAATCAATACTTTATTACTATTTAATAAAGAGTAAAAAAATCTAAAATTTCGAAAAAAAAATACCTATCTTAAGGCTGCATGCTAGTATCTATTTATTTGTTATTTTTGAGGTAGGGTCTTGCTGTGTAGTTCAGGTTGACCTTGCATTCACTATGTAGCCCAGGTTGGCCTCAAACTTGTGATGATCCTACTGCCTCAGCCTCCCAAGTGCAGGAATTACAGGTATGTTTTGCTGTGCCCAGTGCTCAGATTATTTTTAACCAGTAACAGTATAAGATCAAAGAGACCACAGCTCCAGGGAACCATCCTGAACTTCAGCTCTCAGGATGCCTTCCTTCCTGCACTAGGGCTCAGTTCCAGCTAGGTCCCTGCTGGGGACCAACATCATTATCTTTCAAACATTGGAGAGCTTCAGCCTTGTCAGAGTTGTCCACCCTCTGCAGCTCCCAGACTGTCTGGCCTAGGAGGTTATCAGTACTGGACCCTCCAGCAGCCTTTCCTGTTATCAGAGTACAAGTGTCATGGAGGAGATTGAACCTCCTGCCCCTTCCCATCCTGCTGGGTTACAGCGTATCCTTAGAGAGAGAGTAAACAGAGGAGGTGACAGTGTCAATAAATGTCTCCAGTGTAGCCTTGGCTAGCGCATATGCCTTTCACTAAGAGACACAGGTAAATTTGTATTTGTGGTTTTTCTCACAATATACACAAGAATAAATATTAGGAAAACAGGAAACAGTAATACAAATAAAGAACAAAAGAAGAAAAGAATGTTCCTTTATGGACTCTGAAACAAATCTTGAAATTCTAGTTCTAAGGAATACAAAATCCTTCCTCTGAAACCTCGTCATGAGTAAAGCATTTGGGTCGGAGTCAAAGTCACCCAAAAATATAAGTTTTCCAGTCACATATAAAAGAATGTGTTATTGAACTCATTAATTGATAAAGGAACCTATAAGATGTTACAACTGGTTCAAAGTAGAATCAAAAGAATCGTGCATATTAGGCTGTAAGACTGTTGATGAATTTCCAAATATTTATAAAACTGATCTATCCATACAGCAAGAGCTAGTTGCATTCCACTAAGGACAATTTACTTCCATTTATATGGAAAAGAATTATTTGTATTATTATCAATTTTACACAACACAGAGAGCTGTAAAATACCTCAAAGAAAATAAAATATGAAAACAAGCTGAAAGAGAACTCAAGGACATCCAGTAAACTCCTATGCCCTCATAAAGTCTTTCTCACAATTTTTTCTGACACTAGAAAAATAAGTTTGACAAATACAACCAATGATCTTCACTGAAGATTGAGTCTAGTTGAACCAGGACAGGGGATGAATCATTGAGGAGCTACATGTTTTTCCTCATATGAGTCATTCAAGAAAGGAAAGTATGTCATTGAGCCAGGAAGCCTAGTGTTTCAGGTTGAATCTTACCACTCTGTCATTGGGTAGCCTTGGGTCCTTCACTTCTCTATGAGCCAATGACTATGACTTCCAAAATGGCACCAATCACAATGAAATTACGTAGGAAATGACTCACACCAGTTCTGACACAGAATGAGAACTCAGGATGCAGGAGTTCTCTTTCTTTTTGAGTGGTATCCTTGACTTCCTAAGGCATGTCAATCTTTTTCAGCTAAATCCTGCCTATTTTAGCTCCCTACCACTTCTATCATACTAAGACTTCAATTGGATGAAGTTTTCTCTGTGTAGCATTCCACCGACACTAAGGAGCTTTGTAGGAAAGGTGGCCAAATCTTCAGGGAAAAATGGAATCTGTCCTTACAGTGTCATCTAGGAGCAGGTATCTGAACCTATAAGGAGGGGAAGAAGTCAGAGATTCCAAAGCAAAACTAAGAAGAATTTGACTGAAAGAAAGATTTGGAATAAGCCTGGGATTCTATCTGGAAGGGTAGCTAGAGATGTCTTTGAAAATCTGATAAAAATCCTATGTCTTCTCTCCAGAAAAACATATGTGTGTAGGGCCTGCAGAGGCTGTACCTGGGTCTTCCTTAGAGGTCCTGGGCTTAGAGTAGAGGCAACCTCTGCAGCCTCCTCCTTTCAGTGAGTGTCCCCAGATTCACAAGCTGGTGGCTACCTCTATAGAGAAAATGAGAGATGGTAGATGAAATACCTTCTTAGCTCCTTTCTTGTCACCATGATGGAATCAAGTGGGATGCTGTGGTCTAGATGTGTCTCGGGTGCCAAAGGAACCTTGTTTTTCTTGCCCAGGAGAGTTACCCTAACTCTCTATTGCTCCAGTCTTTGAGTCCACACAACAGGAGGCCAATACTGGGAGAGGTGGTAGTGGTGAGACTTTCAGAGGAAAACATGGGGACTTGACCCTCTTCTCTAGTTCACAGGAAAAGTGAAAAATGTCAATTTTGGAGCAGGTTCGGGATTTTCATTAGTAAAAGAAGTGCACCACTGAGCTCTCCCTTCAAAAAAGAACTTGCTGTTCACCTGTATGTTCATTTGCTAGGGCTGCCATACAAAATAACACAAACTGAATGGCTTAATTTAACAGAAATTTATCATCTCATTGTCAAGGTGTTAGTAGGGCCTTGTTCTCTTCGAAGATGCTAGAGAAGAATCAGTTCCATGTCTCTCTTCTAGTTCACAGCCTCAGGCTTTCCTTGGCGTATCAATGCATTACTCTATGCTCCATTTCAACACACTGTTCTTCCTGCGCTTCTGTCTTCATATGGCCTTCCTCTTCCTCCTCCTCCTCACCTCTTCCTTCTCTTTCTCTTCCTCTTCTCTCACTCATGTACAGCACCAAGGGGTTGCACCCAGGGCCTTTGCACTGAACTACACCTCAAGCCAATTTTAATTTTTTATCTGAGACACTACTTTGCCAAGTAGCAAATTCATCCAGGCTGGCCTTGAATTTTCAGTTCTCCTGCTTCAGCCTCCCAGAGTACAGCAGTTATAGGCATGAACCACTGTGTCCAAATTTTATGGCCATCTTCTTATGAGGGCAACAGTCCTATTGGATATGACTTTACCATGATTGATTATATCTGCAATGACATCATTTCTAAATAAGATCACATTAACAGGTTCTGAGGGTTAGGAATTCAACACATCTTTTTTTTATGGGTGGGGAAGACATAAGCCATATGAAGTCACAAAGAGTGCAGTTAGGGGCACTCTCAAGCCACAGCACTTTTGAATCACCATGCTCTCCCAAGGGAGCTCTTAACCACTGGATTGACACAACAAGGGTATCAGTGCCTGGCCATTTAAGCCCAATGTGGTCTCCTTTAACTAGCAATCTTTGTTGTGGAGCACCCCCCGAGGTCTATAGAGGCTTTATATAGTCCGTACCATGGACCGAAGGCTCTTTTGTTTTTAAATCTCATCCTGTTTCTTCCTCTCATATTTCACAAGTATTATCTCCTAATAAGTATTTTGCAGTCCTAGCTCACCGTGTCTGCTTTCTCAAGTACCACAACTGGCCCAGAAGTTAAGATGGGTTTATTTATGGCATCTCTTTCTGTCTAGCGGTCCATGAAGACTGCATCATCAAGGATATATGAAGCATGGTGTATGCCAGTCCTTGGCACAATGTTGTCAATCTATTGACATTGGTAAGGACTTGGGGGTAATTTCATTGGCAGCAGCACCCTGATCACACAGTAGTTCAGGTGTTTGAAATGTATTGGGGATAATGTGCTCCAAAGTACAAGGACAATGAAATTAGCTGTGTTAGGTTACACTGACTCTACAGGGAAGTTATGAAAGAAGAGGACATGCCGGGGATTTAGCTCAGTGGCCTAAGCCCCTGCCTGGCAAGAATGAGGTTGTGAGTTTGATCCCTGGTGCCACCAAAAAGTAAATAAATAAATAAATAAAAATATATAAAAAAAAGATGACATTTAAGAAACAAAAATTAAGTGTGAAGGGGCTTTTAGGTAACTTATCTCTTGCAAAGGAAGTGCAGAAAAAGTTTAATGACAAAGTCACAAACGAATAGTCTGGAGCTTCAAAGTTGATTGCTTGGGAGAGGCCAAGGTCAGGGGACTGGTTTGGAAAACTTAGGGGTTTGGGAATATAGCTAAGTGTGAGGGCTTGCTTAGCATGTGTAAGGCCCTGGCACTGAAAACAAACAAACAACAACCTGAGACGTGACATACGAGATGGGGACACATGGGTGGGAACATCTATGCACAGTGTTTTGGTTCCCCAGGCTCCCCTGCACTATCATAACATGCAGAGGTGTCCACCTCTCTGTACGAGAGATAGCAACCACTCCTACCTCCAGGCAGGAGATATTGGAGAGCCTTCTACCCCAGCAGGCAGCAGTTGGGGCCCCTCGAGAGTTCACCCCTGTGAGTGTGGTGCCTCATGCCTATAATCCCAGCACTCAGGAGCCTAAGACAGGATGATCAGAGTGAGTTCAAAGTCAGCCTGGGCTCCTTAGTGGCTTCAAGGCCAGTCTGAACTGCAGAGTGAGACCCTGTCTCAAATTAAAAAGAGAGTTCACCCTTGCCTCCTTTTCTGGCTGCCAGAGTGATAACTAGAGTAAAATTGCACCTTGATTCAATCAGAGTCATATCTGGGAGGGAAGAGACTATATCTTAAAAGAAGAGGCATAGTTAGCACATAAATGCATCTAACGATATTTTTTTTCTTTGTTTTTGTTTTTTTTTTTCCTGGCACCGGGAATTGAACTTATGACCTCATGCTTGCCAGGCAGGCGCTTAGGCCACTGAGCTAAATCTCCAGCCCTCTAAGGATGTTTTCCAAATGCCACAATAAGAGTTTCAAAATGTAAGACTGGGATTTAACCTTCTGTTAAGGGTCCAGGGAATAGTGTAAATGTGCTGTCCCGGAGGCTCCTAGCAGCCTGGAGAAAGTAATGGGCCATGCCAAGAAAAGTTGAAATGCCTGAATTGCCTTGGCAAATAGCGAAGAAAGGGATTAAAGGTTTAAGGAAGCAGACATGCTGGAGTGGATATGTTATGTGAGGCATCACACATCATAGGACTCTAGTCCATCGGATGGCCCAGGAGAGACATCATTCACCAATGCATCATAAGGGTGTGAGAGGGGCATCAATGTCATTAAGAAGTTTAATGATAACTCCATCTGCAAGCCAGTGATGGAGGTGGGAAGATATAGTCACAGAGCTAGCCTTGTTAGTAGCAGTTCAGCTCCTATTAAAAACTAGGAGGTCAAAATTATTTTAACTAACAGCAACATTGGAAGAGAAGCCAAGGGAGCTTGACCTGCAGAGTTGTGGAGGTAGTTAATAGAAAAAGTCATCCCTATTGGTAAAATAGATGGACAATGAGGATGCCAAAGAAAGAAACCAAGGATGCCTAAGGAGGAAGTCAAAGGTGGTCACCCCAAAAGAACATCATAATACCTTGCCTCATTCCAGGCTTGATCCAATTTCTAGACCTTTGTGTTAGTAAAAGGGAGACCTGTTCCCTGGAGAGGAAGCTATGTCTTCAGGAGAAAGGAATGTGATGGCCAGATGTATGTGCCCAGTCTTTCCTAAAGGGACTCAGTGCCTGGAAAATGGTAATACTCAGACATTTCTAAGACTATTGAGCCTAGAGCCTGAGTTTACATTGACGTCAAGAGAGCCACACTCTCATTATGGCACTCTTGAAGTGGAAACATGTGAAGTCCAGGGCATAATAAATCATGTCCTGTCTGAGTTCATCTTATAGTGGACCCACTGGGGATGTGAGGACAATTAGTAGTCATTTCTATGGTTTCTTAATGTGTAATTTGGTTGAAATACTTGCTAGATGGAATAATTCCCATACTGGGTCCTTGACCTGCGTGGTAAGAGCTATGGTAGTGGGGAAGGCCAAGTGCAAGCCTTTAAAACTGCCTCCTTTCCTTTCCTTTCCTTTCCTTTCCTTTCCTTTCCTTTCCTTTCCTTTCCTTTCCTTTCCTTTCCTTTCCTTTCCTTCCCATTCCTTCCCTTCTTTTCCCTTCCCTTCCCTTCCCTTCCCTTCCCTTCCCTTCCCTTCCTTTCCGCTTTCCTCCTTTCCCCTTCCTTTCTCTCCCCTCCCCTCCTCTCCCTCCTCCTTCCTCTTCTCCACTCTCCACTTCCTTCCAAGATATTAAACCCAAAATAATCTTGCAATCTGGGGAGGGAGGAGATAGTTATTAAAACTATTCTTAAGGATCTCAGAATGCAGGTGTGGTTGTCCATTGGGTTTCTACAGGGGCCAGACTGATAAACCTGGTGAATCCTAGAATGTGATTGTAGAAAATTCTACCAAATAATAACTCCCAAACACAGCCTAGGCTGGTCTAGTGTCCTCACTAGAATAGATTAATATGCATTCAGGTATATATGAACATGCAGTTATTGATTTGGTAAATGTATTATTTTCAATATCAATCAGGTAAGAATATTAAAAACAATTATATTCATACAAAATAAATAACAACATACATTCAGAGTTTTACTGTGGGGCTGTGTTAATTCTCCTTCTTGTTACAACAGAGTTCAAAGAGTTGTGGACCACTTGGACATCTCATAGGCCGTCACAGTGATCCACTGTATGGATGGGAGCATGCTGACTAGGGAGGCAAACAAGAAGCCAGCACGAGGGAGGCATTGATAAGACACGAGAATTCCAGAGGGTAAGCGATAAGCCTTAAAAAGATTCATAAGATTTCCCTATCAGTAAAGACTTTAGAGGCTGCGGAGTCAGGAACATCCTGAGCTATTTAGTCCAAAGCAAAAGGCAATATTTTTCTTTTACAACCATAAAGATAGATGCATTGTGTCAGTTGGGCCTTTTTGGTTTCTGGCAACACACATTCCATACTTGAGAAATTGCCCCAGTGCATATAGAGGGAGACATGAAAGACTGCTTGGAGTGAGATCTGGAGCTGAGCAAGATCTTCAACAGACCCGGCTGCAGTGCCAACAGCTTTGCCACTAGGACCTTTGGTATTGGTGATATAAGTGTGGAACCAAAGTAATGTACAGTTTGTGGCAAGTCCCAGATGGAGAATCCCAATTCAGACCTGTGGAGAGGCCATGCTACCTTTTGAAAAACAATTCCTGTACACCACTTGGACATGTTAGAGACAGAACTCTTGACCATCATCTATCAAATGATAATGTATCTAGAATCACCAAAATATGCAGGACTCTTTCAAACCCACCAAGTCATAAATTCAGGCAGGAGTGCTGTGATCCACTATCTACCCACAGTGGGACATCAGGGCTCAAATAAGCTGCATGGGCATGTGGGCCTGACCTCAGTGTCACAGCTGCACCATGGCCCTCTATGGCTTTATAGTTTCTTGTATAAATACTTGAAAGAGGAAGGGAAAGCCTGATTTTGATTTTTGGGAAGACTCTGTAAAGATGGAGATAATTCTCCAGATGTCGTATACATATGGCACCAGAAACTTCCACATGGTTTTATGGACTCAGAAAAATACAGAGGTCTGGGAACCAAAGGATAGAAACAACGATGGCCGCCTTTAATGCATTTCCAATGACTCAGTGAGGGTCTTTGTATTTCCCAGGGCACTTACAACCATGTATTGAGAACTTATTACACAAGGAAAGGTCCTCAATCTTGGCAGAGGTCTCTGAACTTCAGCAGGAAGTAGCTGTTCTTTCAAAATAGGAGTATGAGTGGAAGCAAGATAATCTGGCTTGGACCTCTTGGTTCTTCCTTGTCTGTTTGTGACTGCGAATGCACAGTGACTGGAATCCCAAGAGTGTGAGTATCAGTAACAAGAGTTTGGGTCACATCTCTTGACACACCAGGGTGTTAGCTGAAGGTGATAAGAATTCAAGATGGAGACCATGTACACCAGTTGCAGCATCAAGATCAGTCATTTGCCCCTCCTTTTTCTGTTTCTTCCCCTTGAGAAAAAAAAGTTCACAAAAAACTGAAGAAGAGCATCCTGCAGTGCTTGGGTGGATGGCGGAGCCATGGAGGTGCACTACTAAGTCCTCCCTTCAATAAAGAACTTGCCGCTTGGTGGCAAAGGGGCAGGAGGTTGATCACCTCCAGGTGCAGTGCCTGCAGACAAGTTCACAAATGCTGGGCATCTCCAAGCCAATGAAAAAGATGTGGGTGCCTGGATCTGGTCATTTCTGTCCAGTGCGGGACTTTCCTAGAGGGAAGTCTTTGTCTGGGAGCTCTGCATGGCTTTAGCTTGGACTTTGATGATTTCTCACCATGATCTGATGTCTTTTCCTTGCCAGATCCTGTCTCCATGCCCTTTTCTTTCCTGTGTTGCTCACAATCAACCTTTGACTCTTCCAGTTCTGCTTGTCTCCTGCTTTTCAGAGGACTCAAAGACAGAGTTTAAATTCTACGCCTGCCACTTCCCTGTCGTTTGACCCTAGACCAGTGCCTTTACCTCTCTGAGTCCCATTCCTCACTATGAAACAGAGGGGTAATGCCTTCTCTCAGACTCATTGTAAGGGCTAAATGAGATGCTGCATTGTAAATGGTGACACTGGTGGATAGTCCACAAATGGAGTGGACAGCCCAGTCTGTCCTACCCATAGTGGCTAGTTTTGCTGGGCAGCTAATTGGATTCCTACATCCAGCAGAGGCTTCTTCTGCCAAGCAGGCATCCCTGGAGGAGACAGAGCTCCTTGTCTTCTGAGTTCTTTCACAGCTGTAGCTCCAGAATTATAGGAACTTGGATTTGAATCTGATGTTAACACTTACATTGATAGTGTCCTTGAATAAATGACTTCAGGACCAGGGATATAGCTAGGGACTGGGGAGCTCAGTGACACTAGCGCCTTCCTGGCAACCTCAAGGTCCTGAGTTCGATTCATGGTACGAAAAATAAAAAAAGTGATTTCACTTTTCTGTGCCTCATGTCCTTCCTGTAAAATGGAACATTAGTAGACCTGCTACTGCTAAGAGTTCCTGTGATAATTCAGTGACACGATGCATACAACACATATACTACAGTGACTGGCACCTAGCAAGCATGCAATAAATGAGGGCTGGAGTTACTCATTTGTTACATTTCCTGACCAGTTGTTCTGTCTATGACCCTCTGTTCTGGGACTGGTCATAAAGAGAAAAATAAAGCTCATTCATAAGCTCCAAAGTGGGCAGTTCATACTTCACAGAGGAAGAACCTGAGGCTCAGAGAGGAGAACCAGTTTGCACAAGATCACAGAAATTCACATGATGAAGCTGGGACTTGAACCCAATCCAACTGCCTCTAGAACTTCATCCTGTCCCAGGCAGCTTTTGAAGCCATCAGTCCTCAGCAAGTGGTAGGTGAAGATTCAGAGAATTCCTACAACATTGCCGCTCACTGACTTCCTTTTCCCTAACCACATGGTCACATAGAACAGAGGACTGGTGGACAGCCTGGCAATAGTATGAGCATCTCTTGGGGCCCAGGATTATCCCAGATATCCCTGGATGTTCAATTTCCTGTTGGAAGGCCACTCCTTCTCCCTGGGTAGCCTCCAGAAGTCAAAAGGACTTCTTTAGGGTAACGTACATCTGGGTTCAAATCTCAGCATCTTCACTGACTGGTCATGGAGCTTTGACCTCTGTGCTTCCTGAAGAACTTTCATCTTTGTCATCTCTCCATTCTTCTCTCTTTCTCTTTGCCTCCTCATCACATGTTCAGCAGAATCCCACAAGGGCAGGTTCCCTGCCAAGAAGTGCAAGTGAATTGTTAAGGAGAGCTCTTCTTTTCTAAGACCGCCCATCTTCCTCCTGGCCTTCCCTTCCCCTAAGATATGTCGCCTCTTATTCTTAGAAGGAGGCCTGGCACTTGGGCACCTAAAGTGGATTTAGCAAACTTTCTGGAGTCCTACTTTGTACCAGGTCACAGGTCAAGCACTTCCATAGTAACCTCCACAATAAGTCAATGAGGAAAAAAACGTCAATGAGGCAGATTCCGATATTACACTCATTATACAAATGAGCAAACTGAGACAAGGCAGGTGTGACGAGGCTGAGCTGGGACTGGACTTCAGCTTGTGGCTCTCTAATCCCAGAGTTCACTTCCATGCAGGTACAACTGGATATGCTTTCTGCCCTTTCCTGTGGGGGTGGAGGTCAGAGATGCCTGATTCACATCTGGGCAGCTGAGTAAGAGGAAGCTTGGCGAGTCCAGCTGATCCCAACTCTTGGTGTCTGTCTGCTGGGTTAGGCAGTGTGAGGTATGGAGTAGAGGATCAAGAAAGTCACAGTGGAGGTCCCTGGAGTATCTGAGATTACCACCATTCTCTGGAATGGTGAAGTCAAGGCAATGGTTCCGGCTGTGATTGGTAAATCCCCTTAGGTACCAGTTCTCATTTAATCCTCCCGGCATCTTTGAGAGGTGGGAATTTCCCAGAGCTTCTCACCCAGGGCTGTACCTCTCTTGATGCAGATGTTCACACTCCCTGCCAATGGTGGTGACTTCACATCAGGCCCTTGCCCCAGTGGACTGTGCTTTGACAAGGCTTCGTGCTCCTGCCCATTGGCTTTCCCCTGTGATGACAAGAAATGTGCCACAGAATCCTGTGCCAAGCCCCAGGTAGGTTTGGAAGGTTGGAATTATGAACTATTCCTTGGTGTTCCTGGGATGGGGGCATGGGAGAGGGAGAGACAGAGAGAGAGAGACAGAGACAGAGACAGAGACAGAGACAGAGACA
>RJWT010033116.1:0-13970 GCA_004365215.1 Cuniculus paca
GTACCAGGGATACCACACTCACCCCCATCTATCAATTAAAAGAGTGAATCTCTGGGACATTAAATAGCTGGCCAGATTCCACAAGGACCCAGAGGGTGTCGTGCAGGTCTGTGGACCTTTCCTACGAGGAGTCCCCTGCACCATGGTCCCTAACACAGGCAGGCATAGAGAAGCCAAACCCCTAGATCAGGGCCTCTCAGCTCTGTGGATGTTCGGAGCTGAGTAATTCCTCATAGTGGAAGCAGTGGTTTTCCGGGTGGGTTTGGTCTGCAGGAATACAGGGGGCTCGATGGATGTGAGCCACTGCTCTGTGTCCCTAACACAGGTGACAGGCACAGAATGGGCAGGGAACAAACGCACGGAGGAGCCCCGCTCACAGGCAACGTGAGCTCCGATTCCTGAAGCACTTCATGCGTCAGTGAAGCCTTCAGCTGACTCAAGTTTAAAGGGACGTATGTTCACGGTGATGATTAATCCTTAGTAATCATGCTGTTTTCTCTTATTATAGGTAATGTATGAAATTGCTGGAGCAATTGAAAAAAATAAAGACTCTCTCTCACAGAATCTTCTATTTGTAATGAAAAGTAAGTTAATCTCCCCCCTACCCTGGTTTAAATGTCATCCTTTCTTTATTTCTCTACCTCTGAATATTTTCCTATAAAATATGCTTCCAGCTAAAGGATAATTGAAATATCTTTTACATTCTGATGCCCAGAATAATAAGGAATGGGCCTTGCCACACTATGCATTCATTACAATTTAATTTGAAGTCCAGAAGAAACCATAATTTAACTAAGCTTTTAGCAGAATGTAAAACACCTTTACTACTTTAGTGGTATGAATATAAAAAAGCTTTTCTGTGAAGACTAATGAAGATGAATATGGTTTCCAAAGTTATTTAGGCCACGGAAGGGTGAATTTCATTACTTACGATGACTCTGGAGCACAGCTAGGGACAGTATTTTATTCTTACGCACTTTTGTTATAAAGTATTAATGCCCACGAAGACGAAGGAACCGAGAAATTTATATGCATGTGTACATACATATAGGTATTAATATATATGTGCAGCTATGTATAGATTTATCAGCCCCTACTTAGTGGGGGATTAATACTTTACATATATTGACTGTAATTTTATACTATATATGAAACTATATACTAAATTTATACATACTATAAACATATGTACACACACACATACAAAATTCTGTCTCTTGCAGTAATTATTTTCTTGCTAGCAGCTCAGGTCTTCCTAGTAAGCCCTGTAACGCAGCAGAGAACCCCGTCTTTCATGCTGTAGTCGCTCCAGATGAGCCAGGGCCTTCTTCCGTGCTGGAAGCAGAAGCATCCAATGGCTCTCGGGAGGCAGACAGAGGCGCTGGAGCTGGAGCCGGGCGGCGGCAGCCCCTCTGAGCAGCAGAGGAGCACGCTGGCCTTGAATCAGCTGCTCAGCTGGAGCCCTTGCTCCTCACGGCTGTGTGCTGCGTGCCTCTCAGAACACACGGCTCCTGAGACTGCTAACAGTGTGGAGTGCGGGCACGGCGTGAGACGTGACGAGCTGGAGTGTGTCAACGAAGAGCTCCTGTCTATTGGCATCGCACCAAATGTTTTCCTCCCAGTTTGTGGGTTTTTCAACTTGATCTTTCATGCACCTTTTCTTTGAGTCTTATCTTTTATGAAGCTCGAGTGTGGGGCACATTGTACAATGGACACTTCGTTAGGTTTGTGTTTCCTGGAAATACAGCACGCATACACGCAGATGTGTGTTTAAATGAGATGTGATGACCAGGGCACTGCAGTTTTGCTTAACGGAGTGCCTAAACTTTAAAGTCAATTTTTGCGTGCACTTACTAACCAGTTCCAAGAAAACACGAGTAATTATTGTTGTATTCTAAAGAAAACAACAGAATTTACCATGTGCTTTTGTATGTGTTTATTTTTGCTGTTTATTTCTGTCTCTCTGCTAGGCTTTGAACCCAGTGCCTCATGCCCCTTGTGTGTTTATACAGGAGATGAAAAATGTTTGCTTATGAGGGCAGAGAATAAACGCTTTAGCCTTTGTCCTGTGTGGAAGGAGTCACCTCTGCTATTGCAATGTGAACACAGCTCTGCACAATATAAGCAAACCCAGCTGTGCACCACATCCATGTATCAGAGGCTGTTTTCAGCCCATAGGCTAGAGCTGCTCATCCACTCTATTAGGCAAGCAAAAGCAAAAATCATGACAGTATTTTATGAATCTAGGGAATATTTCGATGCCACAGGAAGTTATTACCAGTGGTAGAATTGATAAATAACATGAACGTCTGTCTCTAAGCGCTTTGCTTATACTGTGCAGTTCAGTCTTCATATCGTCCCAGAGCCCGGCTGAGGAGGAGGAAGGGGCTGTTGCAGGGTCCCTTCAGGCAGGACTCTGTCCAGGGGACATATCGCCAGGTGACATCTGGTGTCCGGGAAACAAGACTGCAGAGGCTGCAGCCAGTGCACCCGTCTGTGCCTGAAAGTAAAGACGACTAGACCCAGAAAGAAGAAAAAGAGCCTGCATACAGACTTCATATCTGCTCATGAGAATAGGGAAATGTAGTCTTACAGCCAGTAGTGTGACCGATTTCTGAGCCCTTTTGCTGTGTCTCTGCATGCCTGACTGTAACTCATGGACACCGGAAAGAACTTACCCTGCCATAAGATGGGGAGGTTCTCTGTGTGACCACAGGTGTCACAAGGGCCACCTCCCACTGCAGCAGAATGGTCCCGAGGACTCCTTAGGATAGGAAGGAGAGGCTAACACTGCCCCTTGACGGAATTCCTTCCCAGGGGCTCAGCGAGATTCCTCTTTCTGTGGCACAGGGTGCCTACTGTCTGCTTGCTCCCCCAGATGCGGCCAGGGCTCCGTGGAGACGGGCTAAGCAGGCCCGGGAACCTCTTCATGCTGCTTGGCTTGTGGCTCAGCTGTCTATTTTGCTCCATACACTATTTATGTCTAGAGCTTTTCATTTCGTTAAAGGACATTTTTCCTCAGAAAAACAAAATGTTGCATTTTGTATCTGAGGGCCTATTTCGTATCCCAACTTGTTAGAGACATGAATGTTGAATATTTAATTGTTTTTATTTAAAAGGGCTGTGGGATATGCTTGTCCTGTAACTCTTTATTTTGCAGTGCTTTCAAACTTAAAGAACAGTTACAAAATTAGTGCAGAGAACTCCCAAGTGCGCTTTTCCCCAGATTTGTTTTCCATCACCGTCCTTTCACTCTCCCTCTCCATGTTCCCCCTCCTGCCTTCTCCTCTGAGTGTGGACATTTCCTGGACCATTTGGAATACGTCACCTGCCTCTTCATGTCCAAGTGCTTTGATGCACATGGTGTGAGTGAGGACATTCTCTTACGTAACTCAGGAAATTCTCAGAATAGAGATGTTTAAAATAAGACTAATAGCAGGTATAACACAAAATGTAGTTACTGTTTAAAACCATTTTACAGTGAAAGGCACATTGACGTTAATCTCCATCAGAATCCTCCCCCTCACTCTGAACACTCTCATCCCATCGCCCTTGCCACTTTCTGCAGCAGCTCTGGAGTTCTCCTCCCTGGGTGTCTTTTGTTGTGCTCTCGTGGCTACCTCAGTGACATGAATGATTTTAAAATGTTTCCTTTGGTGATCGTTTTGACTGGGGAGGAGCCAGAAGTCACATGGCGCCCGGTGAATGAGACTGATGAGGACACAGCACCATGTGTTTACACACCCGCCTTTCTGCTGGCTGGCATGTGGCAACATTCACCACTCTTGATCACATCTTTTAGAGACACTCAGAAAGATGACTGCTTTCTCTGCTGCAGGAAGCACCAAGAACAACAGGGTACCTGTGTTCAAAGCGAGCGGGAGCGTTTTGAGGAGGATGCATGCGTTCTACTGTAATAAAGCTTTTAATTTAAATATTCATGGTATATTTTGATCACACCTCTTGTCTAACTCAGAGTTCATATAAAACTTCAGTGGGTGTCCCACTAATTTTTTCTACAGTGATTTCCAGCAATTCGGGATCATTTATTTCAATTACCATTTCCTTATGAATTTCTTTCCTTTTGGACAGTTCCCCAGCTTGTCTTTGGTTTTCACTACACCAATAATTTTTCTTTAAAATTAAAGGCCAGTTGCTTTGTACACTGTCCCTCCCTTTGATTTCACTACGCTGCTCGAATTTCTAATCCAGAATCCAGTCATCCAAGCCTTGGTTTCTCCTGAGAGGTTAAGAAAGGAATCTAGACCCAGGACCATGAGATTTCCATAATGCAGGGTCTGAAATGTGCCAGCTTGCTTTACCTTGTGGCTTACCTGGGTCAGAAAAGGAATAGTTTCTCCTCTCTTTGTCCAAACACCTGGAGCAGTCAGAGAGGCAGGGCCTCCTGTGGGTGTTTGCCACTCTAGACAGACTGGATTCTGGATTCTGGAGACGGCTTTGCTGGGTGGTGATTTCCTGGAATGAGAAGTAGCTGATAAAACTCATAGGCGACCATGACTCAGCCAGTGCACAAAAGCCCGTTATGTCTGAGCAGGAAGATTCAGTGCCTGCTGTCAGGACACCAAAGGCCAAGAGCTCAGTGGGGGAAGCTGGGGTCGGGACTGCTGGCCAAGGGCAAATGAAGGTCAGACTCTCAAGCTGTGTGAAGGGTGGAGGAAATAAATGGGGTCCTGGGGAAGGACCTGCTCCTCATTGCTGTGCTGATGACTTCTCCATCCAGAAGGCTGTTCAGGGGCTGCTGGGGGAAGGCGTTTGCTATTCACACCACTCACCATGCGCGTTTCTTCTTTCCTAGCCAGTGAAAATGTCGTGATCAATCATTTGTTCCAGTCAAAGTTGTCACAAACAGGGTCCCTGATATCATCCTACCCTCCCTGTAAACTCCGAGGACACAAGGCGACCTTGCTCAGCAAGAAAACGACAGCTTCGCCAGTTATCCGGGAGAGCAGGAATTATCCAGAGCTCAGTAAGGTGGGCGCTTCAGCTACACTGTCTTTGCTCTGTTTTTGAGTTTCTTGTTTCTTTTCTTTTCTTTTCTTTTCTTTTCTTTTCTTTTCTTTTCTTAGCACAATTTTGAATACTAATGGTTGTAATATTCTAAAAAAAATTAAAGGAAAGGATGTCCTCCACTCTTCATGGCCCATAGGAAGGGAGAGTAGAGGGACGTGCTCTACGGGAGACTCAGCAGCCAATAGCATTTAGTGATTTTGCTCAGCATCTGCACGACGTCCTACTTGTGTCTCATCTCGGCGCTCGTCTTTTTGATGAATGGAGAGAAACTTTGGGGCCGGAGGCTTTGAAGGAAATAAACTTAGCTGCCTTATCCTGCTGATATTAATCATTTCTTAGGTTTTGGGTCTCTGCACAATAAATTATTGTTTTTTGATAGACAGAGCCTATTTTTCAGGTGTCTCAGTGTTTTCAATGTGTATTTGTAGACTTTTTCAGTATTTTCATGTTATACTGATTTTTTAAATATATTTGTCCCACTTAAGTTTCAACGTGCACATAACCTGATGATTCTACTTCTAAAAGAAAACTATTAAAAAATAAATAAATAAAAGAGAACTGCAAATGCAGGAAAGAGTTATTTCAAAGCGGTAAAGTAATATACATGAAGTCTTTCAGGTTTCTTAAGAATCCAGTGCCAGGTTGCAAATTACATTGGAGCCTTTTTTTTTTGGCTTATGTCAACCAAAACTGTAAAATTAGAACTGGTAAGGTGCTCAGGACAATCCATTTTAGAAATGCAATTGCTATAGCAGCTTGCTGGAATATATCTTAGCTTTTCAATTAGAATAAAAGCATAATTAAGATTAAGTCTCTTTTAGAAGAGTGGCAGGGGGTGTGCATGCATGTGTGTGTGTGTGTGAGAGAGAGTGCGTGTGTCTTCACCCAGCAGGTCCTGGAATTGGGGAGCCTTTGCTGTGCTTGTTCTAGAAGTGGGTGATCACAGGAGGACAATGGCATTGCCTGAGGCACAGCCTCTTTTACATGAAACGAGGAGGGTTCCGGTTAGAAGGAGGCACTGTGTCCCTGAGGGTCTCCTGCACTTCCTGGCCCTTCTTTCTCAATCATCCTGCAGATCAAGAGCCAGGAATCTCAGCACACCTCTAAACTGTAACTTTTAGCCTCAATTATTAAACATTCTGAGGCCTGGATGCCATTAGTCTTTTCCCTAAAGGACCGCAAAAGGGAGATAATTCACAGTCGTTCCTCCGCTCAGAAAGGGAAATTGAGTGTTCAATTTCAAGGGCGGAGATTTATTTATTATGATTCTTCCTTAAGTGTCCCATTCCTCATTCCCTTGTTTCCTCCCTTCAACACCCCTCGTCCCTGCCCGCCTCCCACACACACATACACTGAGGCGAGGAGAAATAGACTTTCACCCGTTAACTGAGCGTTACCCTTAGTGCTGCATCTGCAGGAACAGGCTGATCACAGGCCCTGGCTCTGCTTAGCATCCTCTCGTCACTGGCAAATAATCGCTTCAGCTCCGTAGTTCATCCTCGTGGAAGGAAAGGTGCGATTGTCATAGCAGTAGCGCCAAATTGATCTGACTGCTCCATCGGAGTCCCCTCACATCTTGCTATTTTAAGAGAAATCATTTTAGATCAATAGATCACTTGGCCCAAGTCTGTGTGATTCGGTGAAATGTAATAGTGCATTAGTGGCTGAGGTTGCTCTGCAGCCCTGGTGGATTTTGATTAATTACCTCTGCCCTTTTCTTCCTCACCCATTCGCCTCATTTCCGCTGATTTTTAAAATCTCCATTATCATTTAATCTTCACTACATACAACTGTTTTTCCTTTTAAGAACTATGAATAAGTACTCATTGAAGAAAACAGTCTACTCGTTCTTCACAGACAAGTAACTAACCAAACTATTTTAACAGTTAAAAACAGAGGAGAAATAATAAAGGAGGAGAAAAAAGGGTAAGAAAGCCCCAAAGCCATGCAACTATGCAACTGTTACTGCAGTTGCACTTAAGGAAACAAGCTGTCAATTGTTAAAATATTGACTCTTTATGACATGAAATAGGATCCTTTTGTCCAGAGTAAGGGACATTGCATGGTAGGTACGAGCAGTGTGCACTGGCACCACGAGCCCATGGTGACTGTACTGTACCAGGTGCATCGGGGTCTACATTAGTTCCCAAATTAAAAGGGATGGAGGCGGCGGCAGGTCTGATTCACAGACAACCTTGTAGCCCAAAGGCTCACAGTAATTGTGGGCCCTTCAAGGAAGTTTCCCGTTTCCTCAGCCTGCAGCAGCGTTTCAGAAAAGCTTTGGTCCTGACTTGTATTTTCCACTGTAAGCATTTGCTTGCAAGTTGCAGTGCCGCCTCTGTTCACGAACTCAGTTCTCTCCAACCATGATTCTGGTTACGAACTGAACGAACAGGAGCTGAATCACATTCACCCATAAGGTCAAGACTGAACCTAACCAATGGTTTGATTCGATTCTTGTCCAGCTCAGTTCACAGCCAGAATTGTGGAAAGAATCGAGTTCATGAACCGAGGCGCTACTACAACTTGTATGGATGCAAGGTTGAGTTGCTCTTTTTTCCTTCTAAACTGAAACTTAGTAAAATAGATATTCTCTCTCTCTCTCTGTGTCTGTCTCTCTCTCTTTCTCTCTCCCCATTCTGTCACAGTTATCAAAAAAGAAAGGAACTTCGAGCTTTCTGCAAAGCCTGGAGCGAGGAGATCCAGGAACCGTTGCGTCTCAGCTCAGGGTGAGTCATGCTTTCAGATGCACGACCCGAGTGTGCTTCCCTGCACGTGGAGGAGGGTTACATAGGACCTGTCCCCGTCTTCACACATGTGGGCACCCTCAGGATGAGCCCGCACCCACGCAGCGCGCGAGCACCGCGCACGGCAGCCGCCGCCGCAGCCCCGCCTGTCCCGTGAGTGAGCCGCACAGCGCCGGTCGCCCGTCCCCGAGACGCAGTGGCTTCTCCTCTCTCCGCAGAAGTCCCTGGCGGACCTCACCGGGAGGCTGCAGCGGGGCCTGCCCCACTTTGTGCACTGCATCAAGCCCAACAACGCGCAGCTGCCAGACACCTTCGACCACTTCTACGTGTCCGCGCAGCTGCAGTACCTTGGGGTGCTGGAGCTGGTGAAGGTCTTCCGCCACGGGTACCCCGTCCGCCTCGCCTTCTCTGACTTCCTGTCCAGGTAACCCCCGCTCAGGCCTTGCCGCGTTGCCCGTTGCCTTCTGAGGCTCCGGAGTACAGTGAAAAGCGTCCACAGAACTTACATGGAAAGTTAGCAGATTTTACTGAAGAGGGAACGTTGGAAGGCGTTTTCATATCCCTTTAAATGTGTGATGTGTTTTAATTCATAGGGATGTGGGAAAGGGGGCAGGCAGGAGGAGGGAAGGGGAGGTCAAAGGATCAAGATGCGACACTTCAGGAGAAGAAGAGCTTGCATGAAGAGTCTAATGCTAAATTTACTGAGACACTGAGGTTCGTACGAGTGACCTTGGCCTCTGCACTGGAAGAGGTGCTCACCACGATGGCCGCGAGCTTTCAGACCTTCCTTAGGACAGCGGACTACTTACTGCTGGGTGACTTTGGTCACTAAGATTGCTGCAGTGCATTTGTGATTGCCTCTCTAGGGGTCACAGTGTAGCGGGTTTTCTGCGATACAGGGCGTCCTCTAGGGTCCCCCCTCCCAAGGTAACACCGTCTGTTGAGATTACGTCATGCTGGTGTTCTTTTCCTTAAATGTGTACACAGTTTTGGTGGCGTATCTATCTGTCTTTCTATCTGCCAGTACCCCAAAGTGAATATATTCATTATGTATCACAAACATATCCTAACAAAATATTTTTTTAAAAAGGAAGGAAACGGGAGACGACACCAGGAAGGAAAAAGAAGGAAGGGAGGAAAGGAAAGGAAAGGAAAATAAAACAAAAAGAAAAGAAAAAGACAGGGAGGAAGGAGGGCTGGGAGTGGTGGCACATACTTGTAATCCTAGCACTCTGGGAGGCTGAGGCAAGAAGATGAAAGCCCAGCTTGAGAAAATGAGCATCTTAGCAAGACCCTGTCTCAAAACAAAAAAAGATTAGAAGGGTTGGGGTGGAAATTAAAAGGGCTCAGTGGAAAGGCGCTGGGTTCCATCCCAGTACCAGAAGGAAGAGGAAAGATGAGGAGGAGGAGGAAAAGGAGGAAGGCCTCTCCTCCTGCCCTTTGCGGTTAACCATTCCCACCCGTGCCAGCCCTCACACTCACCGATCTGCATGCCGTCACTGTGAGTTCGTGTTTTCTAGAATTTCTGAAACATGGAATCAAATAAAAATAACCAACAAAAAGGTTCATGAAATCATGACATACGAGGTTTATATAGCATTTATTATGTAAAAGAGGAACGTACAAATGTGGGTGTTTCCTCTTTTACATCTGTGAACAAAATCTGATTCAGGTCAGGAGTGAGCATGGGACCCTCCTGGGTCACACCCAGGCCACTCCGGTTTCGCTAGAGTCTTTGGAACAGAGCAGCGGCTGCATCTCTTTACCTACGTTTGTGGCCACTTTGTGCTAGAGTGGTAGCAGAGACAGTAGCCATTGTGCAAAATATAGTGAAATATTCATTACTTGGCCCTTAGGAGAAGTCTGTGGATCCCTTTCAGATAAGTTCATCTCAAAAGCATGTGGTGCACCATGAGCTGTGACTGGGAGATGCTCAGGAAGGCTTCATTCCCTCAGGCCTGAGAGCCCCCCAACATGATGGTCCCCCAAAAGCAACATCAGCCTTCCGGGCTGTGCATCTGTTCATATGTATCTGTATTTCATCAACACCCTTAGCTTGATTTTAACCAAGTGAATCAGACAATAAAGAATGCATTTTAAAAACATTAGTTAATGAAAATTTACTTGGTTTACAGATGCGTACCAATGGGCACTGTTCTAATCCAGGCCCTGGGTGCACTGGGGCTGTGCACCCTCAGCTCAGGAAGTCTCAGGTCTGCAGACAGGTGCATTTACAGTAGCCATCACTGCGAGCTATCAGTGACTGGGATAGGGACAAAGTGTCCCAGAAGTCTGAGAAGGGGGCCATCTGGAATTAGAGAGAATTTCCAAGTGAAACTAGTGTTAATCTCAGTGAAAATGATGATGATGTTTGTAGGCGTGCAAAACTAAAAAGGGGATGAGCAAAAAGAAAACCAGAAAGTACTTTTTAGTCCTGAATAAACTTAAGATAAAATTCAAACACAATACTGATGTAAAACAGTATCAGTATTACAAATGTAAAATTTTGCATTTATGGCTACAAATGTACTGTGCATCTTAGTGCAATAAGCCATTGACCTAAAAAAACTTTAAACTGTTGCTGAAGAATTCACTGTGAACCACCAGTTTGAAGAAGCTGCTAAACGGAACACAGCAAGCAAAAAGCTAAAACTACTAAATTGAAATACATGGTTCAGGACAGTGGAAATAATATTTAAACTATGACTAAAATTCTACCTTCAACATTTGTTCTTCCAGAAGCACATAGTAGCATTTGCACATTGTACATTTCGGGAAATTTCCCAGAGATAAACAAAAGGAAATAAATATCAAATGCGCTTTGCTGGAGCTGTGCATTGTACGGGCTGAGAGAGTATCTTCAGAAAATAGAAGCTGTGTCCACCCTCACGGGAACCAGGCGGGTTATCCTACAGAGCATGCATCTCAGATAGACAAGATATTTGTGTTTAGTAACTTAAAGGATGCTCATAGGTGAGGTACTAAACATAGTGTCTCTTCATTTGCAGAGAATAGTTGCAAAGTTTGGTGTTACATAGGAATAAATTGGATTTTTGAGATGGGGGCTGGGCTCTTAACTCACTGTGTAGCTCTTGCTGGCCTTTAATTTGTGATCTTCCTGCCTCAGCCTCCCAGATGGCTGGGATTACAGGTGTGCCCTATTATACCCAATGGTGGTTTTCTGTTTTATTTTGTTTTGCTTTTGGATAGGAGTTGGGGGTACGTATCACTGATTATTGTATGCTAAGGGTTCTTGCTTTGGGTTTTCTTCTCTGGGGGGAATCCACTTATTGTCTTTAGGAGTGTCCACTTGCTAACGAGTATGTATTTCTCACACATTACAGTTTGCTTATTAAAGGTCAGCCCTCCCGCCCCATTAAATACTAGTGGTTTTTGGATTACTGAGTTTTAAACCTGCCGCTATATAAGGGTAAAAATTAGGAGAGGCCCAGACTCACTGTGGACTTTCTGAACTAGAATCTAGATGGGTGTGATTCCAAGGCTGCCCGGCGCACAGTTCAGGGAAACATGAGCTCATCCAGCAGCAGCAAGGGCCCCAGGGGTCATGCACAGCTGTGACAACCTGCGACTTGGTTGGTGGGTCTAACTCCCTTCCCGAGCACTGCCTAGAACCAGAGCTCCCAACATGGGTGCAGGTCAGAATCCCTGAGGGCTGTGAAAACTTGGATTCCTGGCTGCATCGCCCTTACCCTCAAAAGGTTGAGGCAAGACCTGTGAATCAGCATTTCCAAGCAGCTTCTGTGAGAGCCCAGAGCTCCTGGTAAGGGGGCAAGGCATCGGAATCCTGGCACAGCTGCTTGGGAACAAGGTTTTTGCTTTGTTTTTTTTTCCCCAGCCAAGTGTCGGAAGTATACAAGCTCTTGAGAACTGAGGTGAATATGTGGGGGATGTGCAATCCCAGGCCACCTCAGTTTACTGAATTCAAATATGCAAATTTGCAGGGTTCCTGAGTGACCTTCATGCACTCGAAGTTTTAGAAGCACAGCCAGTGAAGTCTTGTACTGGATATGACAGAGGCTCCGTCTCGCCTTAGGAGTGATGAAAAGTGCATTTCTTCTGTCTTGTTTCACGAGTGTCATTTGGGCCATGGCACCAGGCTGTGCATGAAAGGGACCTGCGGTGGTTGACTAGTTAGTGCTACCTCGTGGGTCTTCCTAGCTGCCTTTCCAACAGCAGGCAATGGAAGTCCTCCGCCTCCACAAAACAGGGTGGGCGGGAATCGTGGCTGCGTGTATAACATTATTTATGGTGATGACTAGAAAATTGTTTATCATTGCCTTTTGCGTTGGTACATCTACTCCATCAGGACTAATCGGAATTAAATTGTATGTGCAATTACTCTCCTTTGAGACTAAGTGCAGTTTTCATACGTCTGCATCTCTTAATAGACTGGCTTCACACGGGCAAGCCTTACATCATCACAAGACTTGTGTGTTGTTGTCACTCAGTGTCTTTGGAATGAGCCAGGTGTTGCAGATTAATTGCTGTTCGATTTAAAGTAACATTTCTGCAGAGATGACTTTTTCAAAGTATATTGGCCTAAAAAAAAGTAGCTACTTTTGAGTGAAACTTTGTGTTTCCTTCAGCAGCCCCTCCCCTTAGTTGAGAGGGGAGGTGATTTCCTTGTTTCTTGATTGCGCCACAGATCCGAAGTGAAGGGGTCACTGACTGGCTGCAGTGTGGTGGCCATCAGCAGATCTGCTTCTGGAACTCTTGAATGAGTGCAGTCTGCATCCCATTCCATGAAGGCACCGCACGGTGCAGTGTTACTCCCATACTTTGCAGTGCCCCCAGCAGGGAAGCATTGTTATGGGGCTAAAGCCCGGAAGCAGAAGGAACGGAAAATCCTTCCAGTCACAGAACCTAGCATCTGTCCACACAGCCTAATTCCTCGTAGTCTGCTGCTTAAATACTGTAAACCCAAGTATTGAGTGTTGTAATCCAAGTATTGTCATCCCTTTTCCAGTTCTCATCACAATCCAAAAAGTTGTATTTGTGATCCCATTGAGACGTTATTGAAATCCCAGCAAGCTAATTCTAACCTACTGCCTGCAATGCAACCCACAGCAAGAGTAAAGACACCAAGACGTATTCAAAGTTAAGGGCAGCCAAGGGGTCCTAAGCCGGATCCCAGTGAGGATGTGTGGACAAAGGCCCTGATCCAAGGCTTCTCCCAGAATTTATTATCTCGTGAAGAAGGGGGTGGCTCGAGGATGAGTGACAGTGAGGATGGCGGGAACTACATGAGTAACTTGAGCTGGCTGCCAGGTGGGGAGAAAAGCATCTTTGCAAAATGCAGGGAGAATGACGTGCAGAAGGATCAATCTGCATCATTCAATTAAGGTAGCAACTGAATTGTTTTTGGAGGCTGTTGCTTCAGTTTCTGGTATGTAAACTTTTGTGCCCCAGGGACTCATAGCCTCTCTTTTTCCGAGGAGGCTCGCACCCAGCTGACATTCTTGGAGATGACTGGCTCTGCCATCCCACTGTGCTCAGATCTTTTACAGAGAGCACTATGTGAGGAAACAGGAGACTGTTAGAATGGCCCCAAAGATTACATATCAGTTCTTCAGCTGGCCTTATTTGCATTGCTTAGCGCCAATTGAAGAGAGAAAGATATACCATAGCCTGCTCTGTACATCTCAGTAAAAGGAAATAAGGCTCGATGTAACTAATGTTGCAGCTGTTGTTCTGCATTCAAGGAGAGGTGCCCATGTAGTCTTCTACACTTAAATCCCCACCACCTTGTCTTACTGTTAGAGAATAGAAACCAGACAAATGACTCCAAGAATGTAAAAAGGAATATGGTACAAGGAATATGGATATTAGAAAAAGAGAGGGCAAAATGGGCTTTGTGGTTTGGAAGGAAGCACCTGCTTATTTGAACAGCTCTTACTCTTTCTGAAGTCCAGCATAACTGCAAAGTGATGGAGGCACCTAGTCTGGCTCCCCGGGAGTTTGAAAGCCACAGTGATGGTGCTGTCCTGGCCTTGGTCACGATCCATTGCTCGCATCTTCCAAACTGAAGCTGATGCTGTGCTTTCTTCCGGAGCAATCGCATTTCTTGAGAGCTTCCTGTTTGCTGCCTTGGGTGGGGAGGTGGCCAGATCCCTGCATGTGGTGCATGGGGGAGTCTGAGTCTGGGGTGGGTGGAAGAGACAGGCAGACCTC